>JAYESA010000016.1:79348414-79460914 GCA_036927795.1 Iris macrosiphon
ATATATTTCTAATTGTTTACTGGTTATTTTGACCTATTTCCCTCTATTTTTGTCGTCGGTTTTGAATTTGAGGTTCAGTTTGGGATACTATTCAGTTTAGGATGAATAGTGTTCATTTTTCATTTTCAAAGAAAAATTTCTGAGATTCGATTTGGGTGATCTATATCCAAAAGTTCTGTTCTTGGTGCATGAATATTATTTCGTGTGGGATGAAAATTTTCAGTTTGAAGATTATATATAGATCAAATTGTTTCCTTTATGATTTTTTTCCTATAATATCCAATGTTTTATCGGTTATTGTTTATCTCTGAGATTCGGGTTGGGATGAATTTTTTTAGATAAAACAGTGGGAATAAATATGACCTAGATGCTATATTTAGTATTTGCAAACACGTAATGGAACAACTAGTCTGGAAACCCCATTGGAGATAGGAGAGATCTTAGGTTTCCTCGGGCTGGACGGAGATTGGCCCCTAGCGCGCTAGCCGTGCGTGCGTGCGTGCCCGCCCGCTGTGATATCCTTATTTCAAGGTAAAATTTATTTACAAACGATAGTAGTTAATTATTTTTCTAACTAAATTGTAGGATTGCATGCATGAATTTGATAGATGGCGCACACAGTGAGGCAACCTTACCTCTACCTGAAGCACCACAATGTGGGGGTACGAAAATCTGTGCCACATATGCGCTGCATTTGTGTCAAGCAACTATTCTTACGTCTTAACCAAAGATCTTTTTCACATTGAGGAGTATGATATGTTCATACTCGAACATGTTTTCATTTGTAAACCTCCCAGGTTCACCTATAAATTCCTGAAACGTAGATGTCGTTCGGGTCCACTCCTAATATTTAATTATGTAGAACACAACATGCATGAACAATCTCAACCTGTCTAAATGAGTGAAATTTTTTATCTCCAAAAATGATGAATCGATTTTTAATCTATGTAGGAAAGTATTATCTAGACGATGCCTGTTACACAGACATTTCAGCTACACAACCATGTCTGGCTTCATTTCTCCATACAAAAGTGTAAGATACCATCTGAAGCAACAACAAGGGTATAACCCCACTAATGCAAAGAGCTTTTCAAGTATAGGTACTCCTAACTAGGAACTATAATTGAGTGTGCTTTTGGTACACTTAAAAATCGATTCATCATTTTTGGAGATAAGAAATTTCACTCATTTAGATAGGTTGAGATTTTTTAAGTGTACCAAAAGCACACTCAATTTTTAAGTGTACCAAAAGCACACTCAATTTTAGTTTCTAGTTAGGAGTACGTATACTTGAAAAGCTCTTTGCATTAATGGGGTTATATCCTTGTTGTTGCTTCAGATGGTATCTTACACTTATGTAAGGAGAAATGAAGTCAGACATGGTTGTGTAACAGAATGGTTGTGTAACAGAAATGTCTGTGTAACAGGCATCGTCTAGATAATACTTTTCTACATAGATTAAATGAGGAATATTCATATTTTACAACCTTGTGTTAGTGATGAAAGACGCGTAAAATGTTTTCTAAGTTGTAGATTGTTGTTGTCTTTAATGAGCTTAAGTCCATTAATTGCTTGTCTTGATGGTGCATCCTTCAAGATGAAAAATATCATTCTTAGACCTCTCCAAAAACTACCTAAGACGTAGGTAGACATCTTGTTGGGGGTACAAACAACTAATATGTTCTATGTCAATTCCTTTTTTTTCCTACCCCTAAATCGTGGGGTTTTTGATAGAGGTAGGGTTACATAAAATGATCGAGGAATATTCTTGTTTTACAACCTTGACGTACAAATTGTTTTCTCGGTTGTAGACTAGTGTTGTCATTCATGAGCTTTTAAGTTCATTAAATGCTGGTGTCGATAGTGCATCCTTCAAGATGGTAAATCATTCTTAGACCCCTCTAAACGTATGTAAACATCTTGTTAGGGGTACAAGCAACTAATACGTCATGTGTCAATTCCTTTCTTCCTACCCCTATATCGTGGTGCTTTCGATAGAGGTAGGTTTCCTCAATGTGTGACTATCAAATGTATGCAATCCTACAATTACAAGTCTAATTAGTAAGTTATTTTTAGTTAGCAAAATTATTAACTACTATTGTTCTAAACGAATGTTACCTTGAAATAAGGATACCACCAGAACCTCTCTTATCTCCAATGGGGGGTTTGTTGATGCTTGTTTCATTACTTGTTCTTGAATGCTATATGTAGCACCGAGGAGAAAATTGAAATATCTAGAGATTTCTCCGGATTGAATGAAAATCAATCAATCATGCAGACTCTATTCTTCAATTTGTGTCAAAGCATGTATTGAAATATTACAAGTTGCTAATAGAGGAAACCTGATGTGTAACCATTTGTACATAGCATCTAAACGATTATAGAAGGCTTGTGCACTTATTTTAAGTAGCGTTCACACTTGTTTGTCCCACAAAATTCAATACATGTGCATTCCTCCATTGCAAATTATGTTGATTGCACTAGCGAGAACAAAATACATTATGGGATCACGTGGGTCTGAAAAATCCAAGTTAGACAAATCCATGTTCGTAAAATCCATCTACCACATTGAAAATTAGGATAAGTTGTTAGAATAACCACTAGATCAAGCCCTAAATTACTATATTCAACACATTTAGACATAAATTAGAAGCTGTAAATTTGTTTCTTCACCAAATGCTAACCCAAACTGAATCTCAGAGGTAAAAGATAACTGAAAAAACTCTGAATGTTATACAAATTCCTTTTATAAAAGGAACAATTTAGATGATGCATTTGATTTCTTCACAGGAAGAAACCCTTACCCTTCGTTAATAGAACAATTTGATTTATAATCTTCAAAATGAAAATTTTCATCCCAAACCGAAGAATATTCATGTAGAGGCAGAACTGCAATAGGCTTCTGAAACTGCAATAGAAACTGCAATAGAATGTAATCTAGGAACGTGGTTCCAAAATTGGTGGCATAACTTATCATGTCCTTGTCAGATACTCCAAAATTGATGTCATATTGGACATGGCATGAACACTGCAACATATACTTGAATACTCCAAAATTGTTGATGTGTTCTATACTTCCATGCCCTTATCTGTACGAATAGATGCATAGTTTGCCTACTGGTAGGCACCTCGCTAAGGAACTGACCAGTCTGGGCTAGACAGTTGAGCACCCAGCAAATTGGAGCAGGGTGCCTAGGAGTTGGATTTATTTTCCATAACACATTACTTTGACTACCAACTTCAGTAAGAGTTTAGTGATACAACAGGATACACCGTTTCATTGAGAACAAAAGTTTATCTCATATCTTTTGTTCTTTCTTCCATATAAATGTCATTTTGTTTTTGGACCATTCTGCTCTTATTTTCTGTACTCCGAAACTTGTATCATATGAAGTTTATAAAAATTCCTCAGTCTCATCAATCTTTAATGTATAAAATCAAGATGCATAACCTTAAGAACTAGAGAACTTGGGCCCAACGAAAGTAAAGTTTTTCTTCTGTGCCTATATTTTGTATTCATCTTCTAAGGTTTGTTGGCCATCTTCAAGCTAACAAAATAGTAGGAAGCAACGGTGAGTGTCATTAATCTTAAATATGCTGGAAAAGTGACCTGGACTTCCGTGGCATGCTGATTATTATAGAAATTTGACCAAAATACTGGAAAATATTAGTTCCAGTTAGTGACTAAAACTGCTATTCCAGCAAGTATTCGGTTCATACTGGCTGAACGAAGAAGAATATACCATACACATACTTTTTTCCGAGTTTCAGGTTTTGGTCAACATGATAGGAAGGCTATATGTTTATTTTCTGAGGTTGGATGACAATGTGAAGCCTACTATGCGAGACTGCAGAAGCAATTGGTATGATGATGATAGCCTATCCAACTTGGCTTCAAATAGCCTATACCATACACATACTTTTTTCCCGAGTTCTAGGTTTTGGTCAACATGATAGGAAGGCTATATGTTTATTTTCTGAGGTTGGATGACGATGTGAAGCCTACTATACGAGACTGCAGAAACAGTTGGTATGATGATAGCCTATCCAACTTGGCTTCAAATGTCCTTTCCATCTTAGAAGCCTAGAGGGAAAGGTATAAATTGTATATATTACTTCAAATCATCTTTGCAGCCTTGCACCAACCTATTGAATATTAATTCATTGTGGATGATCAAACACTACTTATATAGATGGCTCCTTTTTTTTTCAGAATTGAACTGGTTCAATTATTCGCAGCTGATTCTCGCCCGATTGTTTAGCTCTAATTGTAGAAAAACTAGAAGAGGATTTGAAGTAATGTTGGAGGTGTACATTGGAAGTTTCCATGATAGTATAGCATCAGCCTCGAGGGTATTTAATATATTTAAGATAAACATAACTCATTGAATGTTTGCATGAGCTTATACTTGATAAGTTAATGTTGGATGATCACATCATAATGCTGGGCCTATAATGTTAATTCATTGTGGCTGTTGAACACTACTTAATGTCTCCTTTTTTCAAAAGTGAACTGGTCCAAGTATTCGTGGCTGATTCATGCCCGATCGTTTAGCTCTGATTGTAGAACAACTAGAAGAGGATAGTAATGTAAGGTGTACATTGCAAGTTTCCATGATAATATAGTATCAGCCTCGAGGCTATTTAATATATTTTAAGATAAATAGCTCATTAAATGTTTGCTTGAGCTTATACTAGTTAATGTTGGATGATCACATCATAATGTTGGGCCTATAATGTTGTTCAAGACAGGATGGAATCAAGGAGATTCAGCAGGGCCGGCCCTGAGCTCATGGGGGCCCAAGGCAAACTTTCATAAGGGCGGCCTATGATACATATTACTAGTATGTTAGATACAACCATATTTCTGCCATTTTAATCTTTGGGTCCTGGGCCATCGTCCTTTCAGATTCAGCCAAATTTTATTCATCATAAGCAATAAATTCAGCATTACAAACTAACAACTATGAATCATATAATAACTAAATACAAAGGTTAAAGTTTCCATGTTAGCATGTTATGTCACAAGCGACGTCTAGGCAGCCTAAGCATGTTATGTCACAAGCGACGTCTAGGCGGCCTAGACATGCAGGTAAAAGACCTACTACCTCGACCTGGGTAATTTTTCATGGTTGTGGCGATGGTCGCCTAGAGTCACTTGGTAATGAAATTCGTGAATCCAAGATTGACGTGGATTTGCAACGGGATACATGGGTTTGGGATGCTTCTCCCCAAGGTAATTTGTGTACTCTATTGCATATTAATTGAATTCGAATTACGCATGAGGAGATGGTTGATGCGAATATTGTGTGGATAAAGGGGGTGGTTCGGAAAATACAACTGTATTTATATAAATTGGTGATTGGTCGGTTGTTAACGTTGGATAGAATGGCAAGGTTAGGCATCCGGGAAGGAGACCAAACATGTGTGTTGTGTAGACAAACATGTGAGTTTATGGCACACCTATTCTTTGGGTGTTCTGTGTCTAGGGTTATTTGGAGTAGTCAGGAGGAAAGGCTTAACTTGCGCAGCTGAGGGCAGCATGGTGTTGATAGAGTGATCCAGGAGATCAAGTCATCAAGAAGCAAGGGATCGGTATGGTTTCGGGAAGCAAGTACCAGGTTGGCGTTAGCAGTTTGACACATATGGAAAGAGAGAAACAACCGTAAATTCGAAGGTCTCTGCACAGTTACGATTGGGATTATTCACAATGTAGAGTATGATGTACGGGGTAAGGGGATTATATATATATATATATATATATATATATATATATATATATATATATATGACCCTGGGTAATTTTTTCATGGTTGTAGCGATGGTCGCCTAGAGTCACCTAGGTTCATATATATATATATATATATATATATATATATATATATATATATATGGTAAACGGGATATGAGTCATAGTGTTCATTTTTCTAAATGAGCCATGCACATGTGGACCAATAGGAATTGATTCTTACATCTCATGTGCACTAGTACACTCAATTCTTATTGGTCCACATGTGCATGGCTCATTAAAAAAATGAGCACTACTTTCAACCATTGATTTATGATCCAATGGTTCTTAGTGAAAGGGCTTTCTTGTAATATAACTAGGAGCAATAATTATAGGGAACATTATTTAATGTTGTGTTTTTTTGGTTGACTTATTTGTTACCTCCTATTATAAGTCATGATTTATTTTCATGCTTTACTTTAATCTTTTTAAATCAACATTCTAGATTAAATCCTATTTAATTCATCTTCATTTAAAAAGATGACATGTTATAGCAGGTCAAGTTAAAGTGTAGCAGACAACTTGCACAATTTATTATGCATTTATCTTGTTTGTATGCATACATAAAAATGTTGTATATATATATATATATATATATATATATATATATATATATATATGCGCAGCTGTGAACTACCCAAGTTCCTGGGCAACGCCTAAGTGCTCCTAAACGAGACAGGAGGCATGTCACCTTGCCTAGCGTCTGGAACATAGCAAGATAGACAATTGAGCACTACCAAGAACATCAATGTGCATGTTTGCCTCCATAGTATCATTTCCCCATAACACCGTAAAGTTTAACCAGAACAACTATCAAAACAACAAGAGGGAGCCCTTCAACATGAACTATAAAGAAGAGCACACATATTTCTTATTTGCGTTTTTCAAATATTGAATGCAATATCCATCAAAAAGGATTCCCATGGCTGTGGCGATGGTCTGTTGCCTCGCCTAGCGTCCGGAACAACATAGCAAGATAGACAATTGAGCACCACCAAGAACATCAATGTACATGTTTGCCTCTATAGTATCACATCCCCATAACACCATAAAGTTTAACCAGAACAACAAGAGGGAGCCTTTCAACATGAACTATAAAGAAGAGCACCCATATTTCTTATTTGAGTTTTTCAAATATGGAATGTAAATCCAACAAAAAGGATTCCCATGGTTGTGGCGATGGTCGCCTAGAGTCACCTATGGTGTCACGCCCCAAATCTCCCGCAAGTCCAATTGTTCCTACTGAACGTGAATCACCACGTTTCAGCTCTCCCGCAGGACAATCGTTCTTATCGGGACGTGATGCCGTGCAAGCCTAAGATGCGCTTGTACAAGGCCAAAGCTTTGAACAAGGACAAGTAAGCTATTCAATACTGAAGCAGCGGCACACATATTGCTGAAAAGTAAAGACTATGCAGTTAATAACGGTTTTTTTATGATAACGGTCCAGTAGAGTTATAGATATATCACCGATATATCGGTTTTATAACGGTAAATATTGGTTTGCATTTTTAACACAATTTTTATATATGAACAATACACTTAAGGAATGGCAGTTTTGTTCAGTAGCAAATATACACATTCAGTAGCAAATATACACATTCGTACATTTTTAACATTCGCAAATATACATACATCAAACTCATTCGCACATTTTTAACACAATTTTTATATATGACTCAAGTAACAAATTGTTCTTGTTGATCTGCTTCTCTTGTTCGCGACATCTGGAGCATAGTTAATTAATTATCATCAGCATTTGTTTAGAAATACGCGAGTTAACTCTAAATGGATGAAGAGGGACTAGGGAAATAGGATTAGGATGAAGTTCATAATTTGGAAGTATTGGGCACATGTAGATCCATACAGATTGCTCCATTCTGCTGTTTGATCTGTAGATGGTGGGTACACATGCTATTTGCAGTAATGGTAGATACTAAAAAAAACAATGCATAGTGGAGTTAGCGAGAGTGGGTTGACAGTGATAACATGTATGCTTTTCATGTCATTGATTATTTTGCCTTTAGCCTATTAGTTTATGGTGATTCTATTGAAGGAAAAGTGTTGGGTCCATTCTTACAAATTTTTATGAGCGAAAGGATGGAGTTGATGGTTATCTTATAGGAGATGATAGTTGTTGGCAGGTTGTGATCGTTGTACCAACAACTATGCAAATACACAATCATGAACATCCTATTGGGTGGACATTATGTAGATGCATGAAAATGTTTTAGAAGCTTGGTTCAAGTATATATAATTTATCATGTTTCTACATTTGTCTACTTCACAAGATGAGAACAGTTCAGGTATAATAAAAGGCTGTGTATTAGAAGGTTTTCTCATTGAAGTTCCTGATAAATGAGCATAGCCTGAAAAGCTGCCTATTTTATTCCCCTATTTTGCTTGTCCACAGTAAGCAAATATACACATTCAGTAGCAAATATACACATTCAGTAGCAAATATAGCAAATATACACATTCAGTAGCAAATATACACATTCAGTCCCTGTTATATTTAAAAAAAAAAAAAAAAGTTACTGTGAAATATCAGTTTTTTTTAAAACCGATATTTTACAAAATATCGGTAATATCGGCCGATTTTATCGGTTCCGATATAAAACCGATTTTTTCTAAAAAAAATATCGGTTCATCACCGATACCGTTATATATCGGTGATATATCCGATATATAACGGTTTTTAACTGCATAGAGTAAAGAACACAGTGGCATATGAAAACAGGCTCTTTTATTGATAATCAGAAGTGTTTAAGCGGCGCAAGGCCGAGGTTACAGATCGCTCAAGCACTCTTCTCTCGATTACAATAACACCGTTCCATACATTATGTCCCTCTATACAAAAGCAGCTCCATCTCGATACGTCTCAAGGCATCGACTCCAGATTTCCGGTTCCTTGGGATGAGGCACGACTATTGCTTCCTCGGACGAACGAGCACCTGAGAACAAGCAGGCTGTTGGTGGGTCAGCACTTTATGCAAGTACTGGTGAGATAAACAACTGAACAGAAGCTACACCCCCTGAAACCCACACTAAGTAATCATGTGGCAAAATATTGCATTACTAGTGATCTTGCTAGTTTTACTTAGGTTCATTCCATGCAGTTCAGAACTATAGTCAGATTACATCTTTGAAAACATAACTTTGAAACAG
This sequence comes from Iris macrosiphon, assembly GCA_036927795.1. Taxonomy (NCBI): domain Eukaryota; kingdom Viridiplantae; phylum Streptophyta; class Magnoliopsida; order Asparagales; family Iridaceae; genus Iris; species Iris macrosiphon. The sequence goes on from JAYESA010000016.1 coordinate 79,357,371, forward strand.
TTTTGCATATTCAAACTTATAAGCATACGATCGGGACAGTGTTCTATCGTGCAGTGCGCAGCATGTATTGTGCACAAAATCTAACTCTTGGGGCAAAGATCTTATAGCAGACTGAACATATCGAATTAAGGCAACATATCAAATGGACTATCATACTTTTAAGCACACAAAAGGACTAGTTTATATGAATTCGGTCCCCGAGAAACTCAGGATCGGTAGCGGTAATCCAGCTAACCAATGACTAACATTCTGATACTATTAGCAGCTGAGACCGAGGTTCAGCCCTCCCGCACTAATAGTCATTGTCTGACCGATGCAATGCTTGAAGCACTAACAGATAATCTCTACGATGTAGACAAAATGAATGAGCAGACTTATGTAATAACTCATATTTCTTACCCCATAGCCGAACGGTTATCCCTGCAGCAGACACACAAGTTAGTCATAATTTGCATATTCATAACTTATGTATCAATCACTGGCGTCATCAATCGATAGGTATGCAAGAAGGTAAACCTAGCATGCGCCCTATCTATATGACGGTCCATAGGTCGCCCCATGATTAGCAGCACTTGTCCAAGGTTTAGCTCTTCACTAGCACGCACGGGTGTCGGCAACTGTCACACGAGGTCCAGCTCTACCAACACACCCGAGTACTAGCAGCTGTGACATCATGGGTTCTGCACCACACTAATAGACATATCGCCCCACTAGACCCCCTTACGGGCCGTATACCTCAGGGCGATCCAAAAATCTCTTCCGGACCGAGCGATTCCCAGTGCCCTAGGAATCGTTCGAGAGACAAGACCTTGTGCACAAGTTGTCCGAGACTAATGCAATGACATAAACACATAGTGCAAGCAAAACAATGATCAAGCAAAACATATGCAATCTTAGCGAAACACATCTTATCGAAACGAAGCACATCTTGTCACATTTCTAATAGCACACCCCACTAGACCCTTGCGAGCCGTATCCTCAGGTTACACTATTAGTCACTGTATTCACATATTTCACTTATAGCAGATCGATATAGCAAACAGACAAGCGAAACATATTAAGGCAAGCACGATTGATTTCATAGTTAACATGCAATAACTATCTCTTTCTTAACATATTCAAAGGGACATATTCAAGGCATTCATTTACTTAACTTTCTTAGCATAGCAAATGTTCGTTCGATAGCTGTGTCGGTGTTTCTAAGCATGCAACATTTCTTATTCTCTTTAGCATAGCAATGGTTCTATCTTATTCTGACAAGCATTCATATTCTCTTAGTTAGGCAGCAGATTCCTTTCGATGACAAGCTATGTGAGTTCTCTTATTAGCATACTGAGTCGGTTCTATCATTCTCTTATGAAAATATTCTTCTTAAGCAAACAAGCATTCAAAAACTCAGATTCATTATTAAGTCGTGCAAGAATCAGAGAATGCAGTTCTGCCCACTCACTTTGATTAATCGGTCGGGAACTCTCCGAGAAGACTTCCGTCTGAGCAAGCAAGGCGATATCACTTGTACGTAGTGCCGAGCGGGGCACTACATACTTACCCACCAACAAAGAGTTTCGTCCTCGAAACTCAAGGAGAAACTCATACGAAAACATAGAGCAGCGATAGTCCTCATCCCTCACATTCCTCAATCAAAACACAGCAATCCAGAAATCACAAATCACATCTCAAGCAATGAAAACAAATCCAGAAAACTTTTGTGCACATCTTTGAGAATATCTATGGACTTATTGTATGGAACGTTCATTGTAGCACAACACAACTCAGAGTCGGAGGCAACGGAATAGGCAAAGAATCGAGTCGCTCTGATACCATTATGTCACGCCCCAAATCTCCCGCAAGCCCAATTGTCCCTACTGAACGTGAATTACCACGTTTCAGCTCTCCCGCAGGACAATCGTTCTTATCGGGACGTGATGCCGTGCAAGCCTAAGATGCGCTTGCACAAGGCCAAAGCTTTGAACAAGGGCAAGTAAGCTATTCAATACTGAAGCAGCGGCACACATATTGCAGAAAAGTAAAGAACACAGTGGCATATGAAAACAGACTCTTTTATTGATAATCAGAAGTGTTACAAGCGGCGCAAGGCCGAGGTTAAAGATCGCTAAAGCACTCTTCTCTCGATTACAATAACACCGTTCCATACATTATGTCCCTCTATACAAAAGCAGCTCCATCTCGATACGTCTCAAGGCATCGACTCCAGATTTCCGGTTCCTTGGGATGAGGCACGACTATGGCTTCCTCGGACGAACGAGCACCTGAGAACAAGCAGGCTGTTGGTGGGTCAGCACTTTATGCAAGTACTGGTGAGATAAACAACTGAACAGAAGCTACACCCCCTGAAACCCACACTAAGTAATCATGTGGCAAAATATTGCATTACTAGTGATCTTGCTAGTTTTACTTAGGTTCATTCCATGCAGTTCAGAACTATAGTCAGATTACATCTTTGAAAACATAACTTTGAAACAGTTTTGCATATTCAAACTTATAAGCATACGATCGGGACAGTGTTCTATCGTGCAGTGCGCAGCATGTATTGTGCACAAAATCTAACTCTTGGGGCAAAGATCTTATAGCAGACTGAACATATCGAATTAAGGCAACATATCAAATGGACCATACTTTTAAGCACACAAAAGGACTAGTTTATATGAATCCGGTCCCCGAGAAACTCAGGATCGGTAGCGGTAATCCAGCTAACCAATGACTAACATTCTGATACTATTAGCAGCTGAGACCGAGATTCAGCCCTCCCGCACTAATAGTCATTGTCTGACCGATACAATGCTTGAAGCACTAACAGATAATCTCTACGATGCAGACAAAATGAATGAGCAAACTTATATAATAACTCATATTTCTTACCCCATAGCCGAACGGTTATCCCTGCAGCAGACACACAAGTTAGTCATAATTTGCATATTCATAACTTATGTATCAATCACTGGCGTCATCAATCGATAGGTATGCAAGAAGGTAAACCTAGCATGCGCCCTATCTATATGACGGTCCATGGGTCGCCCCATGATTAGCAGCACTTGTCCAAGGTTCAGCTCTTCACTAGCACGCACGGGTGTCGGCAGCTGTCACACGAGGTCCAGCTCTACCAACACACCCGAGTACTAGCAGCTGTGACATCATGGGTTCTGCACCACACTAATAGACATATCGCCCCACTAGACCCCCTTACGGGCCGTATACCTCAGGGCGATCCAAAAATCTCTTCCGGACCGAGCGATTCCCAGTGCCCTAGGAATCGTTCGAGAGGCAAGACCTTGTGCACAAGTTGTCCGAGACCAATGCAATGACATAAACACATAGTGCAAGCAAAACAATGATCAAGCAAAACATATGCAATCTTAGCGAAACACATCTTATTGAAACGAAGCACATCTTGTCACATTTCTAATAGCACACCCCACTAGACCCTTGCGAGCCGTATCCTCAGGACATACTATTAGTCACTGTATTCACATATTTCACTTATAGCAGATCGATATAGCAAACAGACAAGCGAAACATATTAAGGCAAGCACGATTAATTTCATAGTTAACATGCAATAACTATCTCTTTCTTAACATATTCAAATGGACATATTCAAGGCATTCATTTACTTAACTTTCTTAGCATAGCAAATGTTCGTTCGATAGCTGTGTCGGTGTTTCTAAGCATGCAACATTTCTTATTCTCTTTAACATAGCAATGGTTCTATCTTATTCTGACAAGCATTCATATTCTCTTAGTTAGGCAGCAGATTCGTTTCGATGACAAGCTATGTGAGTTCTCTTATTAGCATACTGAGTCGGTTCTATCATTCTCTTATGAAAATATTCTTCTTAAGCACACAAGCATTCAAAAACTCAGATTCATTATTAAGTCGTGCAAGAATCAGAGAATGCAGTTCTGCTCACTCACTTTGATTAATCGGTCGGGAACTCTCCGAGAAGACTTCTGTCTGAGCAAGCAAGGCGATATCACTTGTACGTAGTGCCGAGCGGGGCACTACATATGGCGCCTAGGAAGTCGCCTAGGCACGCCTAGTGTCAAATATATATGCGTAGTAGTGAAGTACCCAAGTTCCTAGGCGACGCCTAGGATGGGAGGCATGTCGCCTCGCCTAGCGCCCAGAACAATGTAACAAGATAAGACAATTGAGCACCACCAAGAACGTCAATGGACATGTTTGCCTCCATAGTATCATATCCCCATAACACCATAAGCAGTGTGTTTGACCAGAACAAGAGGGAGCCCTTCAACATGAACTCTAGAAGTGCACTCATATTTCTTATTTGTGTTGTTCGAATATGGAATGCAAGATCCAACAAAAGGATTCGATTTTCTGGAAGAATATTAGAAAATATTATGATCAACTAACTTTAAATGGCCATGTGCTTTGTCTCCAACAAGTCATTAATCGCTAAGAAGATAAGAATTTCTTCAAGAGGTTCACCGTGTGATAGGCTTATGTGTTATGGCATGTGATACCATGCACATGCAATAAGACTTCTATTTTTCAACATGAATTCCTTCTTTTTTCAAGTTGTCTACAGTAAGACTTCTTTTTCAAGTTGTGTTATGGCATGTGATACCACCACATGCAATAAGACTTCTATTTTTCAACATGAATTCCTTCTTTTTTCAAGTTGTCTACAGTAAGACTTCTATTTGTGCTGTGTCATTATTAAGCTTCTCGTGTAGAATAATGCCGAAGATAATGATGGAAGAGTTGATTAACTGTTTCCTCAATTTTCAAGCATAGCATGCACATGTCAACATGAATTCCTTCTTCTTTTTTCAAGTCGTCTACAGTAAGAAGTTTATTTTTAATTGCAAGTGACATCAAAATATGACCTAATTTGGATTATAATAACACTATACTCTTGTTGGATTACTTACCCTAATTTCCAGTAAACAAGAGATCAAGATATATTCTCTTACCTCTGTCCAAAGTGGAACTTTTTGTGCTAAACTTTTTACTGGGATTTTCTCGTCTTTGTTTTTATATTCAGGCGGCTGCAGAGCGTGAAAATATTAAAAATAATCACAAGTATATCATGCCAGCGGCATTTGTTTCATTTCGGACACGGTGGGGAGCAGCTGTTTGCGCTCAGACACAACAAACAAGAAATCCGACTATTTGGTTGACTGAGTGGGCGCCTGAGCCACGGGATGTATATTGGAATAACTTAGCAATTCCCTTTGTTTCCCTCACAGTTAGAAGGTTGATTGTGGCAGTGGCATTCTTCTTTCTCACCTTCTTCTTCATGATTCCTATATTATTTGTACAGTCTCTTGCCAACATTGAGGGGATTGAGAAGGCTCTTCCATTTCTGAAGCCCATAATTGAAACGTGAGTACATTGATTGGATATTATATATTTATTTTATCATATCTCTTGACAACACTATTACCTTATAGGTCCTTAACTTTCTTGGTTACAGTTCTTAACTCACTAATTTATTTTGCTATTGGTACATGATATTGCTACATGCTACACAATTTTGTTATATTCGACAGACCTCTTTTTTGATTACCACATCACTTACGAAATGTTCCGCTTTCATAAGCAACAAATAGAGAATTTAGAAATCTTCCTTTAGAAACATTTTTGCTCCAAGGAAAATAAGGAACTGATTAAATAGAAAGTCACACTGTTGGAATTATATAAATATTTGACCTGAAATAGAACATGGTATCAAAGAAACCCTAGTTCAAATATCACTCGCATGCATTCTAGCAGTTTTTAAAAATAAAAATGTATATTGTTGAAAGAATCTAGCTTTCATCCCGATATGTCCATTCGACCTGCAGGGGCATGTGATAAGGATATAAATATTTGACAGTCAACCCTCATACAGTGCATACACTCTGGAATTTTGGTGTTGTGGCAGGGTCTTTAACACATACCACATATTGCAAAGTAGACAATTTAGTATCTGAGAGATCAAAAAATGATGCTTTACATTACGTAAGTGCATGGATGACACACATACAATGCTAAGCAAAACTCAGTAACTAAGAGAAGCAGCAGTAGAGAAGCAACAGAAGTAAAGCAATCCGAGTTGCGGCAACTGCATTCGATGGACTGAGTTGGGACTTCAGAGAGTTTTCTTGTATTGTTGAGCTTTTTTAGTGTGTTCAAAGAGTAGAGTTTTTGTTAGTTTGTAAGTTGTACCCCCATGATCAACTTTAGGGGGACTAGAGAGAACTCAAGTAGGTAATTGGCTCAGTTGACCAGTTCAGTCAATGGTGTTCGGGTCTAGGTGGCTCATTTGGGTTTTTCCTAGAGTTTTGAGGGCAAGTCACTTTGTGCTCAGTAATTATAAGATGAATCTCCCAATTGATGAGGACTATATAAAACTCAAGCAGGTAAATATAGGGTTAGCCACCTCTCTTCTCCCTGCATCTCCCATGCCTACATCCACATAAATCCTCACTTTTTTTTTGTTAGTACTTACGAAGGAAAAGAAATGTCCTTTTCCAATATATAGCAAAACTCGACCAGAGTAAGTTCATTGTCTAGCAGACTTTGTTATAGTAGCTACATTTACTATGTCATTTGTTTCTCAAGTGACAATGGAAAATAATTCTGGTTCTATTCCATCCCAAACATTTTTCTGAATGGAAAATAATTCTGGTTCTAGTTCATTGGCTACTTTTATCATGCTTCCAGTACCCTATTTTTTCCTTGGTTTCACAGATCACAACCGTTGGAGTTTCTTGACATTATTTTAAAACAAACTCACTCTCATATGTTTTTAACTTAGCAGCCTTCCTTGTGTCTTCCTTTTATTCATTGTCTTTATGTTTTGACAAGCAATGATATGAATCATGCAGGAAGGCCATAAAGTCGTTCATCCAAGGTTTTCTTCCTGGGATAGCTCTGAAGATATTTCTCATCTTACTGCCAACTATATTGATGATGATGTCCAAGTTTGAAGGGTTGATATCCATATCGTCTCTTGAGAGGAGGGCAGCAAGCAAATATTACATTTTCTTACTGGTTAATGTTTTCCTTGGGAGCATTATTACAGGAACTGCATTTGAACAACTAAATACATTTATTCATCAGTCAGCTAACGAGTATGCTCTTGAATCCTTTTCTTCATTTCTGTACATAACCAAGATCTCAAGTATTTTTTTTGTAAAATTTAGTTATTGCCAGCACTGCTGTGTTCTACACATGGTATTGTTGTATGTCTTATGTTTATATTTTTAGGTCTGGACTTATTACATGTCTATAAGATTAATGTTTATATTTTTAGGTGCGAACATATGCTTAAAAATGGAGAATAATTGTTTGAATTTCTTAGAGTACCTATATCTCCTTCTAGACAATTATACCAGATGAAGTATTAAACAAGAAAATCATTCACATTTTTGGTTTTCACTTATTAGTATATTAGATTAATGTATGTCCTTTGTTTATAGTTTAGGTCTTGTCCTGATTTGTTACTTATCTAGTATTAAACGAGAAAATCATTCACATTTTTGGTTTTCACTTATTAGTATATTAGATTAATGTATGTCTTTTGTTTATAGTTTAGGTCCTGTCCTGACTTGTTACTTATCTAAGATTAATTTTTATATTTTGAGGTGCTTTTCAATGTGCTAAAAATGGAGAATAATTGTTGAAGTTCTTACATAAAAGTAAAAGAAACCTATATCTTCTTCTAGACAATTATACTAGATAAAGTAATAGATCAGAAAATCATTCACACTTATGGTCCTGACATTACTTATCTAAGATTAATGTAAAACTTAGGTCTTAACTTATCTAAGATTAGTATTTATATTTTTAGGTGAGTGTGCTAAAAAATGGAGAATAATTGTTGAAGTTCGTAAAAGACCTATATCTTCTTCTGGACAACTATACCATATATAGTATTAAATGAGAAAATAATTCACATTTATGGCCGAGTACCTATGGCTGAACCTCTTCTTTACTTGTGGTCCATTATTTGTTATAATAGCGATGGATCACGCACTTACTTTAGTCTCACATTGGATATACTTGTACGAGGAAGGTTCTCCTCCTGATCCCTCCTCTACATGGCATAAAAACCATAGTTTAAAGTATCGGCCGATACCGATCCGATACGGCCGATACCGATACAGTTTGGCATGTCCCGATCCGATACCGACCGATACCCGATACTGACCGATACCGACATTAGAGGTCTCTTTTCCAGTCAATTCGGCAAAAAAATTAAATTAAAAAGACCAATTAGAAAGGATGTAAAAGCATAGTAAGGTTGTAAAAACATATAAAAGAGGAAAACTTATCTATCGCATATAAATCAATCGACAAGGATGACTACTATTTCATTCAATATAAAAAATAGTAAGAAACAATACTGAAAATACTTTAAATTATGCATAAATGTATAAAATATATTCTCTAAAATGTTAATAATTTACTAATAGTTGTTTGCTTTCCGATACCAAAAAATCCGATACTCCGATCCGAAACCGCCGATACTACCGATACCGCCGATCCCGATACTCATAGGAATGGTCCGATACCGATTCCGATACCGATACTTTGAACCTTGATAAAAACTAGGGTGATCCTAGTGCAAACCCTAGCCTTCACCAAAATAAAAGTTCTAGTCATCTATCCATTATCCTCTTCAGTACCTAACCCTAAAATTCCCGAACTCCTCCAAAAACCTGGCCTCCATCAGTCTCATGACTCTCATATTTTAACCACTAAAACCTACCTTTTACCATTAACAAGTCCGAAACATCATCAAACACAACATATTTTAGCCTCCACCTCGAGTTCTGATCCTTGACCCCCACTCTACTGTTGTCGATCCCAAACACTCAGTTGCTTGACTTAGGTAGTTCTCCTCCTTGACCTTTTCAAGCTCATCTCGACAACCTACCTTTAACAAGAAAAAATAAAAACAATTTCTCCCTCCCCAACCCTCCAATGGAAGCATTGATCTCCACCGACCTTTTACATTTATGCCCTTAAGCCAATTTAATTTAATTTAATGAATGGGTGTTTATGTAAACATTTTCTTTTGTTAATATATTTGTTGAATTTGATTCAAATAAAGAAAGTTAGCTATCATATTTGTGCATTCTTGTTATATGTATTTTATGATAAAGTCCAAGTGATTAACTTTAGTGAATTAAGTATGATGTTGATAACCTTATGATCTAATTCGCTAGTTTCTTACTAAGGCTTCTAATCGGAGGAATGACCTAGTGGACATTGGTCATTCCAGTTAGAATAATGGCACATTTGATACGATGATCGAATCAAAGATCATGTACATGTGATGTATATCAAACATGCATGTGCTCACTACATAATGAGTTCACTGAATGACTCACTCACTATATCTAAAAGATCTTTACATCTGATAATCGTTAAGAGGAATCTAAAATTACAAGTATTATGCAAAGTCGATATACTTTGACATTATCATGATATGTCACCTTAAACGGTTGCATCAAAAATAGTGATCAAATATATTGGTTTGTATATGAAGATAAGTGAATGGCCAATAGAGGACTAGTCACTCTCTTTAAGTAAATAAGAGAGTGTCTTAGTTTCGCTAAGATTCGTCGAAAATAGTGACCTGGCCAGGGTGAATGGAAATGAGATTTCTACTGGTGTCAACATAAATAAAATAAGAGCGAACATCACTTCCATGATCTTGACAACTACTTACTCGATATGGAAAGTGATTGAGACAATAGTCATGACAAAAGGAATAAGTTATACTGGCACGTACACGATTCCAAGTCGGGTAGGGTAGTTGTGACATGCTTGTAAGTGTCGGTCACAACTTACAAGACGGTCTTGAAACAAGTAAGTAGGAGTACTAATGGAGTTTCTAAAAAGGAGAAACTGAATGGTTAAAAAAATCGTTCCTAATCGATTTGGACATGAGGAGTCTTACAGAACGAGGCTTAGTGCAAATTTGAGCATCCTATTGACTAATTTGTAAAAGGTTGTTTTTACAATTAGTCCAAGGCAATTAATTTATTACATGTCATATTACTAGCATAATTATGACATCCTAATTAACTGGTTTAAGTAATCATAGCCAGGGTGAAAATCAAGCATAAGAACAAGAATCCTATTGACTAATTTGTAAAAGGTTGTTTTTACAATTAGTCCAAGGCAATTAATTTATTACATGTCATATTACTAGCATAATTATGACATCCTAATTAACTGGTTTAAGTAATCATAGCCAGGGTGAAAATCAAGCATAAGAACAAGAATCTTTAGTCTTTTCTATATTATAGAGAACACAATTCTTATGACTAATTGACTATTTCCTCGATGGGGATGAGAGTCCAAATAAGGCGTCTGCTTTATAAAGGAACCAATTTCCCTTGGTAACCACTTTTGCGCTTGTCAACGGGCAGGACCTGAGCTCTGAATTCCCTCGTATGAGGTATATGTGAGTACCTTTAATGAGGCATGGGGATAAATAAGAAAGACCACATGGATTTTTTTTCTGAAGGATTAGGATAATTTCTTCAATTTAACCCAGGTAGTGATGTTCTTGCTTGTACTTGGTCCACAGCTCTCTTGCTCATGGTTCCACAAACCTGGAATAGATTATACTATCTCAACAATAGAAGGAATGTTTTCTTCCTTTCAACAGCTACATTAAATGAAGAGGCGGCCAATAGTTAAGTGAATAATCTAGAGAAAAATTTATTTGGAATCCTTGATTCATGTTGACTGTAGCAAGACCTGCCATTGTTCATCTCTTATCCAGGGTTAGTTTCTGTGTTTTATCTTTTAAATTCTTGCTTCCTCCATTCTCTGCTTATTCCTCTGTTTCTATTATCAAAGGAAAATAAACTGAAGCAAGTAGTTACAGCTCATGTCAAATTTGCAAGGTTTATACTACTATTTCATATTGTAGCTATTTAGTAGATATTCAGCAGCACAACACACTAGGAGCCAACCTTGTTTCTATATCTCTTTGGCTGAACTTGATCTTAGAACAAATCACAATAGTTGGTGTTTTGCAGACATCTGTGTGATATCACATTCTTCCCTAGCTTCCTTGCTGAGTGTTACAGAGGACTTCCTGTCTGTCTATTAAAGAACATCTCATAGCTGGTTCAGAATATAATAGATCTAAGTTGTAGTATCAAAAGTGTTATGTGGTGTTCTATTCAAGAACTTCTGAAAGTCAAATCAAGCTTTGAGCCAACATTATGCTTCTTTGTAGATTTATAAATTTAAGTAATAACTTTTGTTGTTGTTGTTGTGCAGTATTCCAAGAACAATTGGTGTAGCCATTCCTATGAAAGCAACTTTCTTCATAACCTATATCATGGTTGATGGTTGGGCTGGAGTTGCTGGGGAGATCTTGAGGTTAAAACCTTTAATAATGTATCACCTGAAGAATTTTTTCTTGGTAAAGACTGAAAAGGATAGGGAAGAAGCAATGGATCCGGGAAGTATTGGATTTGACTCAGCTGAACCTAAAATACAACTATATTTCTTGCTTGGTCTTGTCTATGCTGTGGTCACACCCTTCTTACTTCCCTTCATAATAGTATTCTTTGGGCTGGCGTATGTAGTATTCCGCCATCAGGTGAGCATTTTAAGTATTAGTTTGTTTGAATTTGACCACCTTATAGTGTATGCATGTCCCTTTGCTGATTTACCATAAGCTTCATTTTCATTAAACTATGTTCAAGTTAAAATAAATCTTTCGAATTGTGTTTCAATGATCTGAAAACAGACTACTCCCAACATGTGAGAAAATAAACAGGTACAATAGTAGAACAGAATCTGCATGTTTTATATTGACAGCAATTAAGAATATCTGTCGAATACTAACATTCGCTGATGCATGAATAGGCAGGCTAAGAGAATAGATAGTGTTTTCTTGTAATTTCATGACTAATCCTGAGAAAAGTTCCTTAGATTAGATAGCAAGTGATGTCTGTCAAACTTTTCCTATAATGGAACAATTGGACCACTTGATCTGATGACATCTGTCATCATCTTCTACTGCTATTTGGAATTATAAGCTTATGGCATTGTATGATTTATGAAATGTGAAATGTAAACATGTTGCCATACATTTGTTCAAAGTATAGACAACGAGACTACAATTAGTTAAAGGTAGTCAGGTCATGCATGAACAGTGAAAACACTTGGACCTTTAGCTCCCACGAACTATATGTTATTGCTGAACGTAATGTGGAAACTGTTCTCTAGGAGAAAAATAAACTTCCTCGTAATGGGTGTAGATGAATTAATACTTGAGATTGAAGACCAATAATGTAATAACCATTTCATTATGCAGTCAGTGCAAGGCTACTTATTGTTATTCACAGTTTAGTGGAGACATCAATTGCGAAGGCTTTCTTCTTGTTGTCAAATTCAATTATGCAGCCACCCCAACTTTTTTCTTAAATGGCCACCCGTGTGGTCAGTCTACTCGTCAATGAATCATCACTTCATTATCTTCTATGTTGCATGAATATGGACACAGATATGGACACAATTCATATATGGGATATAGACATTTTTTCAAGTAGGTACATATGTAGTCCCATATGTTGCACAGATACAGAAGTAGATATCATACGGATATGATACCAATACGGATTAAGACGCCAAATAAATGCTGTCAACATTAACTTACAGGCATACTTTAACGGAAGAGGAAAGGGAAGGCCAAAAAATCTCTTCCTAATCATGTTCGTAGCAACTCTTTAAAAACGGCTTTATAAATAAACAAGTTTCTATGAGTAAAGCAGGTGGATCTAACGAGTGACTCACAAATTGCTATAACTTGTGATAGCAGGGAGAAATAAAGTGTATATTTATGAAATAAAAAAGTGCTTTTTAGTAAACGATGTAGAAAGAAGAAATGCAACAAGAAACCTATCCCTGGATCCGTATGATAAAATGACTCACAAATTGCTATTACTTGTGGCAGCAGGGAGAAATAAAGTATTCAAGGATAACTTAGGCTCCCATATTTATGAAATAAAAAAGCACGTTTTAGTAAATGATGTAGAAAGAAGAATTGCAACAAGAAACCTATCCCTGGACCGTATGATAAAATGATGCATAATTTTGTGAAAAACCGTGATTGGATGGCCTTTATTATCAAATAAATTATTGTTGATATGGTATGTTGGGTGTCATATTTAAGTATAGTATAAGCACATGGGAATATCCTGAGGACATATTTGGGATGCCAGAATATGTCACAGGATATTCCATTATGAGATTATTGTCATAATGATTGTAAGGCTATAAGGCTATATAATGCCAATGAGACAATCAATAAAATCATCAACTAATTTCAACATGGTATCAGAGCCAAGTTTCCAGAAACCCTAGCCGTCACCAAGCTTCCACAAACTCACAGGAGGATTTCCTAGATCTCCTCCACCGAACTCTTCTACGCCCCCCTTCTTCCCTTCTCCGCCCTTCGTAGGCCGCCCTTCGCTGTTGCTGTCCCGTCCCGCTACTGCTGCGGCTACTACTGCTGCTGCGACTGCTGCTGCTGCGACGGCGGCTGTGACATGCGTGCTGCCGCCTCCTCCGCACCAGCACGAGACAGCGCCTAATAGGGATGTCTAGATCTGAAAAAAGGGGGGACATGTTCGGATCTAGGAGCGGACGACGAGGACGAGCGTGAGTCGTAGAGCGGACGTGACGTGATTGGATAGACGACGCATCGATGGAGGAGATCATCAAGAAGCTAGATTCTGCAGAGGTGGCGACGTTGATGAAGTTGTTGACGATGTCGGCTGGTGAGAACACGACACGAACGTCGCCGGAGTTGAAGCTTCCCTCCATCGATCTGAAATTAGATGGACCAGCCACCTATCTGAGTTGGTCACGGCGGGTGAGAAGAACCCTCGCAGGAAAAAACATGGAGGGGTTCCTGACGGGCGAGACGACAGAGCCGGACGAGGGCTCGACAAGACGCGATGAGTGAAAGTCCACTCATATGGTGATCTACATCTGGCTTCTCAACTCCTTAGTCCAGTCTATTGCCGCCACAGTAGACGGTATTGAGATGGTGAAAGATGTGTGGGAGAAGTTGAGAAGGACCTATGATGGTGTGGGGAACAACTTATGGGTCTTCCAGATAAAGGGGGAGATTGATGACACCGTACAGGGAGAGAAGACGGTGCAGGAGTATGCCACAGAGTTGGAGCGTATGTGGTTGGATTATGATCACTCCTCAGATCGGGCGAGCTGCGGGGACCCTAAGTGTAAGGAGAGACAGGTGTGTCTGCAGGAGAGGACAATGAAGTTCCTCAAAGGGCTGACTGCAGCTTTCGCACAGAGGACGGCTCTACTTCTAGCCCAACCAAAGATCCCTAGCCTTGAGGAGGCTATCTCAGCCATGATCCAGGAGGAGACACGCATCAGGCTGCAAGCCGGGACAGGTGGTCCCCCCGAAGCAAAGTCAGCACTAGCAATCACCAGTTCAGGTAACACAGGATCTAAGGGAGAGCCCTGGCAGCATAACCGACAGTGCTACAACTGTGGGGAGATGGGTCATCATCGGTATGCTTGTACCAAACCACCTAGGGAGGAAGATTCAGGTGGTGGACGAGGACCATTCGGCGGACGAGGATATAATGGAGGACGTGGTCGTGGTCGAGGGGGTAGACGAGGCGGCCGAGGAGGTTATCGGGCGAACCTCCTGATATCAGAAGGGAACGGAGAAACTGATGGCACCTTTACTGTGGAGGACCAGGCACTGGAAGACATGAGGAGTAGAACAGAGGAGGCGTCCACCTCATTCTTTGTTAGGGGCAACGCTGCCATGTATGCCCATCCACCAGAAGGTACTGACGAATCACTTGCCCTTGCGTCTATCTCTTCCCTTAAATCATCAGACTGGATTATCGACTCGGGAGCATCTCGGCATGTGACGGAGAATGCTAGTGAGTTTTCTTCCTACACTCACCTAGCATCAGCAGACATCATTCAGACAGCTGATGGCACTTTCCAGCTAGTGGTCGGTAAGGGTACTGTTAATTGTACAGGTTCAGTAAGATTATTCAATGTTTTACATGCTCCATCCTTTCCAGTCAGTCTCTTGTCTATTAGTTCTATAATCCTCCAACTTAAATGCATTGTTTCTTTTGATATTCCTAAGGTGACCTTCCAGGAGAAAGGGACAGGACGAAGACTTGGGACTGGCACTTGGCATGAGGGACTATGGTACCTAGATCGAGAAGGACTGGACTCAGCATTGGTATCTATGGCAGAGAAGGCTGGCATGGAAGGACTGCAGCAGAGGACTGAGGATACCTTGATACTCCATCATCGGAGGATGGGACATTCTTCCTTTGATACTCTAAGTAAGTTGTATCCAGAGATTTATGCAAAAATAAATAAAGAGAAATTAGTATGTGATGCGTGCGAGTTAGAAAAACTTACTAGGAGCTCATATGTTGGCACGGGTTATAGGAGCACTTTTGCTTTTGAGGTAGTACATTCTGATGTCTGGGGTCCATGTGCTACTAACACTATGAATGGTTATAAGTACTTTGTTTCTTTCATTGAGTGTGCCTCTCGTGTTACCTGGTTATATTTGATAAAAAATAAGAATGATGTACCTGCTTGTTTTCGGAATTTCCATAAGCATGTCCAGACTCAGTACGAAACAGTTATGAAGGTACTGAGGTCTGACAATGGAACGGAGTATACCAACAGGACGCTTGCAGAATACTTGTCAGCACACGGAATACAGCATCAGACCACATGTGCATAAACACCAGCACAAAATGGAGTTGCAGAAAGGAAAAACGGACACCTTCTGGAGGTCGCAAGAAGTATGATGATCGACATGAATGTCCCACGGAGTCTTTGGGGGCATGCATTATTGACAGCAGCTCAACTCATCAACATGATGCCCTCAAAGGTCCTCGGATGGAAGTCCCCATGTGAGGTATTGCAAGGCAATAATAGTGGGATACTCCCACTGAAGGTGTTTGGGTGTGTGTGTTTTGTGAAGGACAACAGGCTATCAGTTGGGAAACTTGACCCTAGAGCGGTCAAATGCATCTTCGTAGGCTACTCAGCGACCCAGAAGGGGTATGTGTGCTGGAGTCCAGTAGAGAAGAAGAAGTTTGTCAGTATGGATGTCCACTTTCGGGAGCATGAGCCATACTACCACCAGGACGGAACTTCACACAACACGCCTAATACTGCCAGTATTAGGCGAGAGGGGGAGATGGAGAACTTGGTGTTAACCGATTTAGAAGTTTGGCATGGAGGCACGGAGAAGGGACAAGAAGGTGAAGGTGTTAGGCCTACGGCTCAGGGAGAGTTACTTACCTACAGCAGGAGAGAGAAGCAAACTGCAGGACCAGTACCGACAGTGCCAGTGCCAAGTCCCTTGCCTGCGTTCATCCCAACTCCTGAGGCACCGACACCAACCTCCCTTCAGGTGATACTCCCTCTTTCACAAGATATCATTCCTCCTACTTCTACTCCTCCCACACCACTATTTGTACGGAGGATCACTCGCAGCAATGCAGGAAATCCTCCAAACAGATATGGTTGGGATATTGCTCAGTTTGTTTCTTATGACCATATCCCTTCTTCTCATGGAGCATTTATAGCATCTTTGGATAGTGTTACTGTACCTAACAATTGGCAGGTTGCCAAGAACGATCCAAAGTGGAAAGCGGCAATGCACGAGGAGTTGTGAGCTCTGGAGAAGAACCACACTTGGGAGCTTGTGAGACTGCCAGAGGGGAAGAGAGCAGTTGGATGCAAGTGGGTCTTTACCGTGAAGCAGAACCCAGATGGACAGGTTGAGCGCTACAAAGCTCGACTAGTAGCCAAAGGATACAGTCAGACGTACGACATCGACTATGACGAGACCTTTGCACCAGTTGCAAAGATGAGCACTGTCAGGACTCTGATTTCTCTGACAGCGAATGGTGGATGGAAGCTACACCAACTGGATGTGAAGAATGCGTTTCTTCACGGAGATCTAGTGGAGGAGGTGTACATGGAGATACCACCAGGATTTGGCACCAATCAGACAGTAGGCAAGGTCTGCAGGTTGAAGAAGTCCCTCTATGGACTGAAGCAGTCTCCTCGAGCGTGGTTTGACAGATTCAGAAGGGCGATGATAGGGATGGGATATCAGCAGATCAATGCTGATCATATTGTGTTCTTCCGTCGGAGTGGAGGCCACATCACCATGCTTGCGGTGTATGTGGACGATATGATTATCACAGGAGATGATGAGCAGGAGATCGTCCAACTCAAAGGAAAGCTTGGCAAGGAATTCGAGGTGAAGGATCTCGGCCTTCTTCGGTACTTCCTTGGGATTGAGATTGCTCGAGAAGCAGAGGGGATTGTTCTCTCTCAAAGGAAGTATGCACTGGACCTTCTCACAGTAACTGGGATGTTGGGGTGCAAACCTGCAACAACACCATTAGATCAGAGGTTCAAAATTGATGCTGAGGCTGGAGAACCAGTTGATCGGGACAGATACCAGAGACTGGTTGGCAAGTTGATCTATTTGAGCCACACACATCCTGATATCTGCTTTGCAGTAAGTGTGGTGTGCATGACCCACGGAAGGGTCATATGGATGCAGTGTACCAGATTCTGAGGTACTTGAAAGGTGCTTCCGGGAAGGGACTAATATTCAGGAAGAACAATCACGTGAGCATCGAGGGCTACTGTGATTCTGACTGGGCTAGTTGTGCTGATGACAGGAGGTCTACCTCGGGATATTGCATATTTGTAGGAGGTAACTTGGTCTCCTGGAGGAGTAAGAAGCAGTTTGTGGTGGCCAGATCGACAGCTGAAGCAGAGTACAGAGCTATGACCTTGGGAGTTGCAGAGCTGCTATGGTTGAAGAATATGCTGGTGGAGCTGAAGCTGGATCAAAGAGCCAAGATGAAGCTGTGGTGTGACAATCAGTCAGCTATTAGTATCGCCAACAATCCAGTACAGCATGACAGGACCAAACACATCGAGATTGTTAGATTCTTCATCAAAGAGAAGTTAGATAGTGGATTACTGGAGCTTGGCCATGTTCCAACCAGGGATCAAGTAGCAGATGGACTAACCAAGGGACTCGCCTCAGTGAGCATGATTAGAGGATGTGACAAGATGGGCTTAGTGAATATCTTTCACCCATCTTGAGGGGGAGTGTTGATATGGTATGTTGGGTGTCATATTTAAGTATAGTATAAGCACATGGGAATATCCTGAGGACATATTTGGGATGCCAGAATATGTCACAGGATATTCCATTATGATATTATTATCATAATGATTGAGATCATTGTATTAATGACTGTAAGGCTATATAATGCCAATGAGACGATCAATAAAATCATCAACTAATTTTAACAATTATTCTTCATGATCAAATTCATGTGTAAGCTTTTCTTCTTCGTGGACAAATACAAGAGGTACTTTGTTTAGTTTAGTAATTCAGATTCCTGAAGAAGTGGCAAACCTAAATTCATGTGTAAGCTTTTATTCTTCGTGGTCAAATACAAGAGGTACTTTGTTTAGTTTAGTAATTCAGATTCCTGAAGAAGAGGCAAACCTGCAAGCACACAACTTTAATTGTTACAGGAAAATGATCTGCAAGCACAAAACAACTGTTAAGAGGAAAATGACTAGCAAGCACACACTGAACAGCTACAAGTTAGTCTTAAATGTTAGAAAGTAATGGGGGCATCTAGAATATGACAGTGCATGTAATATGCTTCTTCCTAGTTGTGATTTTAAGCTACTTCTCTTCCACAGGCATGCCTCTATTGGAATCATGATTTGCTACCTATATCATTGCTAGAATTTGCATTTTCTTTGGATATATGAGTTGTCCTGTTGTCATGATTATTATGTTTGTTACAATTCCACTCTTAAATCTATATTTTTTTTCTTTGGTTTCCTTTCATTATTTAGATCATAAATGTGTACAATCAAGAGTATGAAAGTGGGGCAGCATTCTGGCCAGCTGTACATGGGAGAGTTATAGTTGCATTGATGGTATCACAGCTGCTGCTTCTTGGATTGTTAAGTACTAAAGACGCTGCTCAGTCAACACCTTTCCTCATTGCTCTTCCTGTGATCACTTATACCTTCCATTGGTTCTGCAAGAATCGCTATGAGCCTGCTTTTGTGAAATATCCCTTACAGGTAACTATGAAGCTGCAATTTACCACTCTGTTTTAAATGTATCAATAATAGATGTATTTTGTGATGCTTTATTTATTTATAGGGTTTTTTTTTGACGTTCGTCCTACTTAATAATACTAATTTGCCAAAACTCCTATGATAGGTCTTTTAGTAGACTTAAATCCCACTTTTCTCATGGACGCGACTATGTTTGAAAAATTCAAAAATACTTTACTTTTTCATCCCACTTCCCAACAACAATAGTTCATATCCCGTGCATTGCCCTAAACATATTATTCAACAATGCACATTGTGTATCTCAAATCAACATCATCAAAGCCATCCATATCTTATGGCAATTACTGTCAATCCATTAAAACATAGAAATTACAAACTCTCTTGCATTTTGCATTCATATCACATAGGCCCCTTCCCTTTTACTGTCCACCTCAAATGTTGACCCTAGAACTGGTCTTCTCCTCTCCTTTGCATCTTCAAGCCATTGGAAGCTTTTCTTGCAGTCAAAACACTAGATAAATTTTCTCCCTATCTTCCTGGCTACTTTGAGATAAAGACATTTATATGCCCATTACATCCCTTTATTGGACATGCATGCCCATTCAAGGACACTGACTCATAAAATGCTTAGGCGTGCAGGTAAAAAATCTACCACCTCGACTTGGGTAATTTTCTCATGGCTGTGGCGATGGTCGCCTAGGGTCATATATATATATATATATATATATATATATAAAAAAAATATGCGTATCAGTGAAGTACCCAACTTGAAAAAAAATATGCGAGACAGGAGACATGTCGCCTCGCCTCGTCTAGCACTCAGAAGGGCATAGCCCTGACTCTATATTGTCACAGACGACTTCTAGACGTGAAGGTAAAAATCTATCACCTTGACCTGGATAATTTTTCACATAGCTGTGGCGATGGTCACGGTCGCCAAGAGTCAAATATATATGCGCAGCAGTGAAGTATCCAAGTTTTTTGGCGACGCCAACGCCTAGGCGAGATGGGAGACATGCCTTGTCTAGCACCCAGAACAACTAGCCCTGACTTTCCGAGCTACTAGCAGGGGTAGATTGAAAGTTCGATGTAACAACATCCTCGAGCCATTGAAATCCATATTGATTTCAGGAACTTCTTCCCCTCCGGTGTTATCAATAGCCTAATTCCATTACACATGACCTTGTTTAGATCCAAGAGCATGCTCCTATTTCATGATCTTTCAGCCCACAAAGCTGGCAAATAATCTTTCTGGCACTACAAATTCATTACAATCACACCCCTTTATCAGATCATCAAGACTCGACTCATGACATATTACATTTTATGCATCAATTGATAATCTAAATCTCAAAGTTATGGTTGTTTTCTGGAGAACATAACATATAAGACAAAGGGATTTTGAGAGAGAGATAGTTACTAACCTTCGAGCACACAGTTGAACCCTCTCCTCCCTTTTCTGCTTTGTTAGGATTCCAATCTAGATCTTCACGCGAAGTGCAAATTCTGGGTTCCCGAAGTGTAAACTTGGATTTGCCAAGTGCGGTGGGTTCGTGAAATGTGAAATATGGTTCTTGATAATCTTTTACACTTTCGGATTAGAGTTTACAAAGAGAGAGAGAAGGGTGAGAGAGAGAGAGAGAGAGAGAGGGAGGGGAGATGGGGCAAATGCACGAGGGAGATAGGACAAATGCGCAGGATATGATATGGGGTTGTTGGGAAGTGGGATGAAAAAGTAAGCACATGCTCCTCTTGTGACCGTATAAGGTTAGTGTTTTTTTAATTTTTCGAACGTTGGGAGACTGTAAATGGGTAAAAGATCGTATTTGACAGTGAAATATGCGTAGACTTAACGTTCGTGAGAAAAAGTGGGATTTAAGTCTAATAAACGACTTACTAGTTATTATAGGGATTTTGGCAAATTTCTGTGGTGATCGACTATAATGCTTGGCCAGGCACCTTGTGGAATGATATAAGCCTTAAAATATGTATAGCAACTAAGTAGCAGTTACAAGTGTGTGACATATCATCTAAAGGTGTTACAAATTTATTTGACTAATTTATATATAAATTACCATGGATATCATGCAGCTTTTGGTGATGAAGCGTTGCCAATTTGTAACTAATAAATTAATGAAAACACTTCATTTACTAGAATGAACAAATTTCTGTGGTGATCGACTATAATGTTTAGGCAGGCACCTTGTGGAATGATATAAGCCTTAAAATATGTATAGCAACTAAGTAGCATTGCCCTTTTGCAGTTACTAAGACTAATGTAAGCTAATTTTATACATTTCCTAAAAATGGATTAGATAAGTTACCTATTTTTTTCCTTTAGCGTATATACATGTGTTCATAGAGAGTTGAGAAGGATCTGTCGGGAATAACTACCATTTCCAAATTGAAAGAAACTTGTCGATGACCGAAGTAAATCAACTTGCACACGATCACAATATCCACACAAAAGAGCACAATGCTAACACAACGATGTTTACATGGAAAATTCTGACGAACAAAAGCACGGGACGATCGGAGTCAAACCCGGAAAAACTTTACTAATGAATAAAGGAATTACACCCAACTCCTTTGCTTCTCACACCGATCCAAACGGATCACCACAACTACTCAATTTAATGGAAATAGATTACAATGAGAATTAAGTTACCGAAGACAAGATGACATGGACGAGCCGATGTAGATCTCCTCTCCTTCTCTTTGAAAGTTGCACACACTTGAGAAATCTCTCTCCCTTGTTAAATTTCAATATGGCTGATTAGGAGGTAGTTTTGACCATCCGTCTGATCCAATGGTGCTAATAAAACACCCAAATCGATTCAACCTACCACGACGGTAAACCACTAGTATACCGGTGATATACTACACAATTCACACTAAGTAATATTTTTCTGAATCAATATATTGTTCTCTGTTGGTACTTACTGCCACAGTATAATGACAGTATACTGCCAACAAGTATATTTTTCATGTACTCTCTCTATCAGCCCCTTCGACTTTCCGAGTTTCTCCGACACACAGATGACGCTTGTCGCACTCTGGATTCTTCTCCACAGGTTGGGGACCCCACCCAACACCAATAGGATCTTGTGCATAAATTGAAGCAAGATGATTAAAATGGAGTGCTTCTTGAATCTGGAATACTTGGTGATCGTTGGTGATTTCATAGGAGGACACCGTTGAAGTTGAAAGGGAACTTTTATGAGACATATAAGACCAACCATGTTTTATGCGTCAGAATGTTGGGCAGAAACATGTCCAAAAAATTACCTGAAATGAGAATTCTGATAGATAAGCAGCAATAAACTGAAAGATAGGATAAGAAATGTATGTGTATTCGTTGGAAGTTAGAGATCGTACCAATTGAGGACAAGATGAAAAAAGACCATCTTAGATGGTTTCAACATGTGCAATGCGCAAACCAATAGATGCAGCGCAAAGGAGCGATAAGATGGTAAGTATCGAAAGGAGACGCTAGGGCTTAGGGGTAGAACATAGATTCAAGTGTAAAAAATGATTTCTTCTTTTTTATCTAAGAAAAGGATTCAAACAGCTGTAGTATACATATTCTTTATATTTGGTTTTTCAGTGTGCATAAGATAGATACTATTTAGATTGTTAGTTAGAAGCGAAAATCTTCTGACGCTATTTGATGAATATATATAATCAGATTTTCATCTTGTTATGAATCTTATGATAACTGTTACAAATGTTGAAATATAAACTTGTATTTGATTCATGTTGCTATTTTAAGTGTTTACTTGTCACGGTGCCACTATTTTATCCTGGTTTAGAAATGCTTTTGTTTATATTCAATACATATTACCCTATGCTCAACTTAACATGTGTGATTAAACTTAATGTGGTATTATGCCCCAAATCATAAGGTATTTTTGCTTTGTGGTTGTAATTATAGGAAGCAATGATGAAAGACACTCTGGAGCATGCCAGGGAGCCGAACCTTGACCTGAAAGGTTACCTGTCAAATGCATATACCCACCCCGTGTTCAAGAGTAGCGAGGAGGACGACAATTTCTCGGTTTGTGACGACAAAGAGTTCGACAATGTACTGGTACCCACAAAGAGGCAGTCTCGAAGGAACACACCAGCCCCTAGTCAACGTACTGGTTCTCCTTCACCATCCCTGCCAGATGATTACCAAGAACAACTTTTATGAATGAATTTGCAAAAAGGTGGTACATTATAGCTTATATACTTCTCATGTACATTCGTATTGCTAAAGGAAGTTAAGGTTTCGTAGCAATATACTGTTGCATGTGAATCGGTTGCATTTCGAAGATGTGTATTTTTGCTTGTAAAAATTTGGGGGTTTGAGTTTGGATCTTAAAAAAATTGTAAAATTTGTATTTGGGTCACCATAATCAACATAATTAGTATTTGGATCTTGGACTAATGGTTGACTCATCAGTTATGTACGCAGATAAAAAAATGAAATTATCGTACGTATGGACATCTACCATGAGATACAACCGTTGGTCCAAATACTAATTAGGTCGATTATCAAATTGCAATTTATAATTTATTCGAGATCCAAAGTCTAAAAAAATCTAAATGTTTACTAGTTTGTGCAACTTCAAAATCCATTACTAGGGGTGTAATTCTATTAGTTATCTGCAATGTCTGCGGCAACACACACACACAGAATTGTGTTAGCCCTTAGTTGAGCATAGTTTTAGTTTATATAAAACCCAGTAAAATAGTTATGGTTAGTCCTCTAGGTTTTATGGAACTGAAGCTTGTGTATATAGAGTGCATTAGTCAAGTGGCAATGAAGAGTATTGCAGAAAGGATAGCAGTGTTGGCAAAAAAAATGTTTTGAAAACACAACACCAACACACTGGAAGATAGCGAACTACTTTTTCACTCAAGCATCAAAATAGATCTCTCAAGCATCAAAATAGATCAAACATACCGTTCGATGATTATGTAACCTTGACAAATCTCAGTCTCTCTTAATAATACAAGATTGATTACAAATATGTTGAACCATTTGTCCTTAAGTTGAGTTCCTCATCAATCTTAAGAAAGAAGAGGAAAATTAAAATTGAAATCACTCACCAACCCTATGATCCCCTTGAATGAAGAGGATGACTCCTGACAAATTTCCATTCAGTCTATCTTGGAGAGCGAGCCGTACAAGCAAAGTACGAACTTTTTTTTTTTAGATTTATCTCAATTTGACTCCCTGAATCTCTTCCTTGAGCATCCCATGAGCAACTCCCCTTAGCCTCCTTATATAGGTTAAGAAATCTAATTTAGGGTTAACAAATTCCTAAATTAGTCCTACAATAATAATGGTTGTCCAGATTATATCGTACGGTCATAAACATGCTGATTTGGTCCCACTTCTGAACCAAACCTCAACAGACGGTATAACGTCGGACGGTATAACGTCGGTCCATAGTGTACCACCAGACCTTCAGAACAAGTTCTGGAATGAAACCCCAAAATATCAGTATACCGCGATGTACCGCACTGTTATTTTGGCTCTGTTTTAAGCTCCAGTTAAGCTATTGATCCTCTGTCGCCTTCGCCGCAACTCTCATCAACTTTACGACGTCCAAAATGTTCTTCCACACACATCTAATCGAGACTAGAACCCAACAAACTTTCCTACAGTATGATGAGAGGTGGGCCCCATGGCTCCTCAACTGGACTCCATGTATGTCGTCTGACGACGGTGTTCCTGCTCCATTTCGTCACTGATCTCGAATCCCCCCGACTTCTTTGCACCTTCTTTCGTCTCCAATTTTTCGAATACTACGTCGATGCTAGTTGTTATGTGTAGTACCTCCCTAATAACTGAAATCTCACCGACATCAATAACTCGACCAAGACAAAGTCTATGACCATCAGTTTTACCGTAAGTCTTGGCTGCATGTCTCCGACTTCCGTCTTCCACCATAACGTGCTCCCGCTCCATCAATTTTTTTTTATACTTGGCTATCCCAACCAAGCAGATGGTGTGGTTCCCTCAAGATTCAAGCTCTTGAACATGTACACCTTCATGCCTGACACTGAAGATCTCTTGTACACCTACATATGTGAGCAGAACATCATGCATTGTATACGTCGTCGATAACCCACAACTCCCAGTTGAACTGTGCTAATGGAGATGTATGCTTGATTTTGATGCACTCCTTGATCTCCTTCTTGGCTTCGATCTACTCGATGTTGCTCCGTTAGGTTTTGACAAACCACCAATCACCAAAATTGGATCTGTGGAACATCCTTTACCCGAAGACCGACCAACTGTCATGGGATCGACAAACTGACTCTCAATCTTTGACGCACCTCCATTCCTCGCTTTGTCCCGTGTCACGTCCCAGTACCGAAATACGGAGACGGACATGGCCAGCTACCCCGTGCAAGGTATAATACGTAGCACGACGGTTACGACTGTCAAAAGACAAGGGGTGCATACTACAATCAAGGCTCCTATAGTCTCACAGAGCATCTATGTCTCAATTAATCAACCAATGAACGATAAAAATGAACATATAAGATAAAGTAGTAAGGCATTACCGACACTTCATCAGAATGATCATTAACTAGTTACCCAAAATTATAAACTAGTTACAGTGTCAATATTACATAACATATGTCAGCCGCGGTCTGAATATACAATCATGCAAGAAAGACAGAAAAGTCAAGAACAACCGGCTAAACAGGTATCGGGGATAAACGTCGACGAAAGAGGAAAATGATATCAGAATGATGAAGAAGAAACCCACTCATGTCCCTCGGCAGCCATGTGTTTGATAATAAACGAAAGAAATTGAAACTAGGTTTATACGAAACCCTTTCTTTGGTTTACAAACAAGAAAAATAGGTACAATTAATCCTATACGAGGATGTTAAGTACAAAAATTTGATTCTGGGAAAATATTGCTATAGGAGTCTGATCTGCGGTCGATCACTTTGTCCCTTGGACCACACGATGACGAAGAAGTGCTGTAGAAGACGAAAAAGAAGCTTCAAAGACTGCAGGAAGGATTGAACTCTCGTTGCCAATGCTCTCTATATGTGCTCTCTTGACCTTGACCTATGTTATTCTCCGCCCTGGATTCGATCTCTTTGGATTCAACCCTTTCGACCCTTGAAAATCTTCGACCCCTGACCTCCGTGGCCGGAGGTCTCTATTTATAGAATTTGGTCGTAGTCGGCGTAGAAACTGAATAGCGGAGAGAGCTGCACCTTTTAAGCGGCGGTTATAATAACTGCTACCCACGTATGAATGATCTCCTGAATTGGCGTGTGATGCGTGTCCCATTATGAGGTAATGCGTATAATCGCTCATCGAAGATCACGGCATGCAAGCCACGTAGGTAACTGCCCCTCGCGTAGAGATGGTTGGCGTAGAAGCCAAATAACTGTCTCGTTGGCGTAAAAGCCAAATGGCTGTTCTGATGGCGTAAAAGCTAAGTAGGCGTAGAAGCCGAATAGCTGTCAAGTTGGCGTAGAAACCAAATAGCTGTCATATTGGCATAGAAGCCAAGTAGCTGTCATGTTGGCGTAGAAACCAAATAGCTGTCATATTGGCATAGAAACTAAGTTCTGCGTAAAGCTTGATGCTGCATGGATAGGTAACCAGCGTAAAGATAGCCAGTTATTCCTCCTTGACTGAGGTCTTGAGCATATTCTGGGCCACATAGCCTTATCACGCACCTTTGCAAATATAGCCTGAGTTGGCGTATTTCGAGGAGATAGCATACGGCGTACTCCTATAGTTGAAAATAGCCTGGTCGACGTATTTCAAGGAGATAGCGTACGGCGTGCTCCTATAGCTGAAAATAGCCTGGTTGGCGTAATGTGCGGGGATGGTGATGTGGACGTATTAGCCCTAATTATAGCTCCCCCAGTCGTTAAAAGTAGAACCAAATCTCGTGCATTAAATGCAGAGATCTGCCCCCATCTCGCGTATTAACTGCAGATACGTGCCTCGAGTTATGTACGAAGAATAACTTTTGACGTGGCTGTTGGTTTCGTCTCATCCTGAGCGTAAAGCTCATGTCTGCATGTGTAGAATAGGCAGCGTATTCCTTGAATGCGTAAACGACGTCTTATATCAAGGGTTATGTCACTAGACGACAGTCTGGGACTCTGTGCAAAATCATCATTACAGCCGTCCTCTCGATCGTCGTGCAATACTCTTTGTCAGGAGTCAGGTTCACTGCTTCAACTGACAGGTTCATTCGAGGAATACGAAGAGTTCCTCGTACAACTTTCCGCTGCATTAAAAGCAGACAGGTTTTACGCCGAAGTGGCGATGTAGCAACCTTTTTACGCCGAAGCAGTCTGGAAATACTGTATTACGCGGGTTGTTCTGGAGCTATATTTTACGCTGAGTAGCGTTTAAGCTCTGCTGTACGCCAATGGCTCTGAAGTCATGTTTTACGCCACCAAGTGCTGGAGTTCTATTTTACGCAGGCTTCCTGCATGTTGGGGATTTTACGCGTATGATTCCCTAGCGTATTTTTTATGCTTCTACAAGACCCCCTTCAAAGTTTTTAAATTCTTCGTAATTTGAAACACTTTGAATGAAGCATGAAACGGTCAAGTTTGACTCGCTCCGCGAGGCTGATTTCTCGACAAATTTTTAGGAGTTTGTTGGGATTTGGTGTGTTCTCCTCTGCCTATATAAAGGCGAATGAGTTAACCTGTTTTTCCCACACTTTCTTCACCACAAAGAGAGAGATGGTTGCTGGGCTTCGTCGGTTTGACTTGAGGAAGAAGAAGATCATGTTCTTCCACCATGTAAGGAGCCGTAAAAAGAGGCATCTTCGAGCAAATGTCCTTTGCAACGATGGATCATGGAAGGATATCATAGCTTTCTTTGCTCGGGATAATCAACAATTTTATATGGCGATTCGTCCAGGAGTGTAACCCCCTGATTTTTCAGAAAATTTTAATTTGGATTTTTTTTAATTTTCTGTAATTTTCTAGGATTTTCAAAAATTTATTTTAGATTCAAATATAATTAAAAATATCCCAAACTTTTATTTTAGGTTCTAAATAATAAAATATATTTTCTAGAAGTTTTTGGGAATTTTCTGAATATTTTTAGTATTTATTGTGAGTTATTTAGGCTAATAACTAATTTTTAGGACTTGTAGAATTTATTGTGCAAGCCCAGGAATATAGAATGGACCCACGTTATTTTTTAAGCTTTATAATATTATTATATATTTTATGGAATTATTTCAGAATTTTTGGAATAATGTTAGTATTTATTTTTAGTTTTATGGCAAAACTAATTTTTAGAGCTTCTCCTAATTATAGTAGGAAATCTATGAATATATAATTATCTCAAATATTTTCTAGGATTTTTAGGTTCAAAATATATTTTCTGTAATTTTTCCAGATTTTTATGATTATTTTTAATGTTTATTTTGAGTTATTTAGATTTAAAACGACTTAAATAATGTTTTGATAAAGGCAAATCAAAAAAACAAATAATATAACCAAAACCATCCAATCAAATCATGACACGTGTCACCCTATCAAATTTCATTCAGCCGCTCAACATCCCTATATATATATATATATATATATTATTATAACCCTAATTATCCCATTATTTTTAGAGAGAGAGATTTGGAGAATTGCCATCTAGGGTTTCTTCATCTTCCAGAAGCCATTGCGCATAGCTCCGGACTCCAAACGAGGCCTAGTTTCTTGCGTTAGAACGATATTGAGGTTAGCTTTCTGATTATATAATTTTTTTTACGAAATTATGAGTATTAAATTCTAAAAAATTCGTAGAGCACAGCATATCCGAAAATAGACGTGTTTCAATATTTTCGGAAAGCTAATGTCGAGATCATTGACATATGTTTTTCCCAGAATTTAATTCGATGTATTTTCATACTGTTAATTTTGTAGAACTTCTAGGTTAGAATTTAACCATAGGTGCACGATACGAAACTTGTATGTGCCATAATTCCCAAACGAATTTGAATTCGAACGAGCCATAAATTTCAGCATATTTTTGATGATGAAATCTACAGGAAATCATGCATGAAAGTTGAGTTTGTGTCGGTTGACTTTTTGGTCAACAGATCGCCTCGATTTGCGTGCCATGAGTATCGAATTGATAAAATTCAGTTCCTTTGGACAAAATTTAGGAATTAACTTAAAAATCAGAATAATAAGATTAAAATAGGATTTTAGAGTAATTATTCCAGAATTAAATAAGTTAAAATAAATTATCTTTTGACATGGTAAATTGTAATACATAGGCTATTTGGACTGTGACTTGGACTCTGATTCATACCAGCAGCAGGACCCCAGGCAAGTGTACCTTGCCAAACTCTGCAGTATTGTTACATATTTTCCTTGCTTCATTATATTGCTGTGCATGCTTAACCTAGGACCGTGTGACGTACTTAGCGTCCGATTATTAGTCGGGTGCCAACACTGTACGCGGTGTTGGGTACTGTCATCTAGAGATGGACATTCGTGACACTTTATATTCTCGTACTTGTCTTACCAAGTACACTTTGACCTAGGACACTTGACACTCCTCATGAGATAGGATCTTCCCGAGATATTCGTGGTGATTCTATATAGGATACAGGACATGGACATTATATTCTTAGATATAGTGTGACTGGTTGCATTAGCTATGATCCCGCTTGACATGGACATGAGGCGTTATGGTCATGATATGCGTGGTTACATTGGGTGGGGAGAGACACACAGGCTACAGGCTATTTTCTATATATATATCTACTACTATTGTGAGGCCGTAGACTCTCGTAGCAGAGCTAGGCACATTACGTGTTATTACCACTACCGGCTCCCCGACACAGAGCTTGTAGTGGCTCAGCCTGAGTACTCGTGCTGCTCTCACTTGCATTTTTACTTAGATGGTTACTTATTTGCCCTATTTATTTCATTATCTGCTGCACTGCATTTATTTTGGCATGAGCTTTCTTGTACCTTGCTATGTCCCCTGAGGACCTGGATCCGGATTATGTCCCCAGGATTTGAGGACGAGATCTATCCCGAGGTATACGGGACCGGAGCAGGAGCTGATCCAGGAGCTGTACCGCCATCCGAGGACGAGGTGTTAGCTGAAGACTTCTCCTGAGCATCCATGTTTCATGCTCAGTATTTATTATTTATTTTAGTCATTTATATTCTGGTCTGTTGAACCATTATATCAGATATTTATCGGGTTGTTCCCCGAAGCACTTTGTGAGACTAGCTGATGATTTATATTTCTTATTTATTCTGTGGATCATATTTTATATCTTGTGTGGATGAGATTAGTTGTGCCATGATTATCGTAGACTTGATTTTACAGCTTAAGTATGCCCTGATGGATCCATTAAATTGGGTTTGTCCATCGGTGCGTACTGCTGGCCATTGCCACGAATCTGGTCCCACGGTATTTTGGGACTGGGGCGTGACATGGTTTTTGTGGTGGCCCATGCAGGTCCACGACAAAATTGTTCGATTTAAACTTAGGGACCGAGCAAGCCTGCAAATAGGATTAGAGTATAGGATCTCATCCACAACTAACTATGGCTTCTCCTCCTCCTCCTTTCAATCTATTCCGTTGAAAAATTGTATCCTGCTTGATTCATGTGCCTTCTCATTAGTTCCTTGAGTGTAGCTTTCTTCTAGAATATAGAAGTCCCTGTTGATAGAATGATAGGTAGGGTAACATTCCTACTAAAAGTACAGCTAGGATATTGACACACCCCTAAGTAGAATGCTTAATGAACCCTAGCGTCCCTTACCTATAGAATAATTTACCATTATTTCTTGTTATAGTCATGAATGACCTAAGAGTAGTATAGGCACTGCTAAGAGCTAGTTAGAGATTGGACCATAATGTTTGACCCTAGTGGTTGACCCCAGTTTTGAGGAACCAATAGAAATCTGAGATCAAATGTTAGAACAGAACCTAGTGTGCATAGTGAGATAGTGTTATGATATAGGTTCTTGTCGTGATATTAGCAGACGGTACCTCAGGAAGCCCAGAGCAACGAGTATGACATTCCCCATGAGATCATACCTCAAATACGGAGAATTGCTCGCCACCTTCACCTTAGGAAACTATGATATTATCTAGAGCCTCATATTTTAATTTCATACGTTGTTCGTCTGCGACCTTAACGTTCGCTAATGCGCAACGACTAAAATATGTTCTTCTTTTCTCCGTCTTTCAATTCGTGCCACCTGACACTTCTAATAGTAGGCCAAGTAATTTTATTCCTTGTTAAGGACCCATAGTTTGCTAGGATTATAGTTGTAGTCTTGAATTTGAAAATTTTGTGTTTTGTAGTTAGAGTTCGATAAGTTTGAGTTAATCTTGTAGATTGTGACCCGATGATTATTCCTTAGTGTTAAATCACGTAATTTGTACCCCCACCTCGATACAAGTTATATTCCCTTTCCCTTGAGACTAGTACCACATAGTCCACTTGACCCATCAAGGCGGTATAACTGAATGGCAATAATTGTATGCTAGCATAAGATGGCAGTGTTTATTCAGATAATAGAATTTAGAGGTTCATGCCCTATTGGGTCGAATAGCAACTTAGACAAGGAGGTTGTATGATAACTGTAGAGATTGTAGAGTCTTTTATTATTGTTGCTCATTTTTGTTCGTTTTGTGAACTTGAATAATTTGTACCTTCTTTCATCATCATCTAGCGTGCTTATATTTCATATACTACCTTGACTTATTGTGCTATTTTATAGCCTAGTTTTGCAAGCTTATTCTTTATCGAGCTTGTTCATGACATATGTATTATTGGGGAGGCCCACAATAATATATTTCAGAATCAGTGTATTACGGTCTGATCAACCATAGTACGCTTGATTAGCCCTCGCAATAATACCTTACGTGGATTGAGATATGTAGTGATTAGTAGACGAATATACTTGCCCTAGACATGTCTGACATATCGTATCGGTTACATAACTGTACTAATACGAGCAGGCGAACAAAGGATTACCAAAATAGGATTTCAATCCACAACTGCTTTGACAATTCCCAATTGAATTCTTTAAATGCCTTGATCCCAATACTTCTATTCTATTACGCTGCCCTTGAACTCTTTATTATTGGTCTCCGTCTTCCCTTATTTCGGAAAGACGAAACATTGTGCTTGGTATAAATTGATACACAGAGAATACTATATATACCCTATAGGCCGATCACATACTTGAGGATTATTCTTCGTAATTAAGGACATATCATATGTGATATGATCGGCATTGAAGATCGAGGATTGAATGACATGAGTAAACATATTAAGGAATATTCTCTTAAGATATATAGCCTTATGTGATAGATGGGTAAATTCTAAGTTGGGTAGTAGTGCATTATCAACTCGAGAGAAATTTCTTTTAGATTGTGATCGAGTAAGATTAAATTGGGAGAGTTTCAAGCCATTTTAATTTTGAGAATTTTAGAAGAATGACTAAGATGATGAGGATTAATGAATTGATATTGAGGACCCGATATTTATACCTTAAGTACATGATTTAAACAATGAAGGTAAAATCATCAACTTGAAATTTAGAGGATAAAAAGATGGAATTTTAGACTTGAACAATGGTGGACTGCATTTAAATTTTTTTTTCAAGTTGATGATTTGAGTTAAAATAAAAAACTTGATGGTTGGACTACCTATTTGAAATATTAAGGATGTGAATAGAATTTAAGAAGTTGAAGCATACAAAAATTTATAAGTGAAAATAGGAATAATAATGGACTCGAATTACTTCTAGGGGAGATTATGGTAATTGGAGATCGTGAGGTAAAATTGATATGCGTATTTAAATCTTGAAGATGATATATGGATTTAATTTAAATTTGGATATGGAGAATTTGAAAAAGCGAGAAGAGATAACCATAGGTTAAATTTGATTAGATCAGTGGTCATCTTAATCTAGAAGTGATTGCAATGGATATGATTATGATTTTAATTGTCGTAAGGAGATTGCGATTGACTTGCCTTATGTACACGAAGGATTAACAAATTATGCCTTATTTTAATTTTGAGGACGACATTGTCTTAAGTTAGCTGGATTGTGAAACTCCCTCACCTAAGAAGTAGACCTACTTGGCTTAGATAGTGAGACTGAGGCTAGCTCGAATCCACTTAGGAATAGAACACGATATTTTTTATTTAGTTTTACAACATGGTATCCCTCGGCGCGCCTTACCATTGCTTCGATAATTGTAGCACTTCCCTAGTCACTGCCTTCCTACAAATTCTACACCTTGTCCTAGACTTGCCCATCCTCCAATTTCCATCTTTGTGCAACGTTTCAATTGTTGGGCGCTTTTATGCAAAATAGCATTTAGGTGTCCACACTATTGGACATGACACACGAAGAAACCTATTTTCACTCATGTGAATTTCTCCTATGATTCTCGGAATGTGCAACGTGCAACATCGTCCACTCCATTAAACCTAGCCTTGCATTTTAACCAATACAAATCTTAGACCATCCTTGACTTCTACCATGGCTTAATTTTAATTTCGAGGACGAATTTTTTTATAAGTTGGGTAGATTGTAACCCCCTGATTTTTCAAAAAATTTTAATTTGGATTTTTCTTAATTTTCTGTAATTTTCTAGGATTTTCAAGAATTTATTTTAGATTCAAATATAATTAAAAATATCCCAAACTTTTATTTTAGGTTCTAAATAATAAAATATATTTTCTAGAAGTTTTTGGGAATTTTCTGAATATTTTTAGTATTTATTGTGAGTTATTTAGGCTAATAACTAATTTTTAGGACTTATAGAATTTATTGTGCAAGCCTAGGAATATAGAATGGACCCACGTTATTTTCTAAGGTTTATAATATTATTATATATTTTATGAAATTATTTCAGAATTTTTGGAATAATGTTAGTATTTATTTTTAGTTTTATGGCAAAACTAATTTTTAGAGCTTCTCCTAATTATAGTAGGAAATCTATGAATATATAATTATCTCAAATATTTTCTAGGATTTTTAGGTTCAAAATATATTTTCTGTAATTTTTCCAGATTTTTATGATTATTTTTAATGTTTATTTTGAGTTATTTAGATTTAAAACGACTTAAATAATATTTTGATAAAGGCAAATCAAAAAAACAAATAATATAACCAAAACCATCCAATCAAATCATGACACGTGTCACCCTATCAAATTTCATTCAGCCGCTCAACATCCCTATATATATATATTATTATAACCCTAATTATCCCATTATTTTTAGAGAGAGAGATTTGGAGAATTGCCATCTTGGGTTCCTTCATCTTCCAGAAGCTATTGCGCATAGCTCCGGACTCCAAACGAGGCCTAGTTTCTTGCGTTAGAACGATATTGAGGTTATCTTCTGATTATATAATTTTTTTATGAAATTATGAGTATTAAATTCTAAAAAATTCGTAGAGCACAACATGTCCGAAAATAGACTTGTTTCAATATTTTCGCGATTCCGGGAGAACCAGAAATCAGAATCATGAACCGTTTAAAGTTTCGGAAAGCTAATGTCGAGATCATTGACATATGTTTTTCCCAAAATTTAATTCGATGTATTTTCATACTGTTAATTTTGTAGAACTTCTAGCTTAGAATTTAACCATAGGTGCACGATACGAAACTTGTATGTGCCATAATTCCCAAACGAATTTGAATTCGAACGAGCCGTAAATTTTAGCATTTTTTTGATGATGAAATCTACAGGAAATCATGCATGAAAGTTGAGTTTGTTTCGTTTGACTTTTTGGTCAATAGATTGACTCGATTTGCGTGCCATGAGTATCGAATTGATAAAATTCAGTTCCTTTGGACAAAATTTAGGAATTAACCTAAAAATCAGAATAATAAGATTAAAATAGGATTTTAGAGTAATTATTCCAGAATTAAATAAGTTAAAATAAATTATCTTTTGACATGGTAAATTGTAATACATAGGCTATTTGGACTGTGACTTGGACTCTGATTCATACCAGCAGCAGGACCCCAGGCAAGTGTACCTTGCCAAACTCTGCAGTATTGTTACATATTTTTCTTGCTTCATTATATTGCTGTGCATGCTTAACCTAGGACTGTGTGACGTACTTAGCGTCCGATTATTAGTCGGGTGCCAACACTGTACGCGGTGTTGGGTACTGTCATCTAGAGATGGACATTCGTGACACTTTATATTCTCGTACTTGTCTTACCAAGTACACTTTGACCTAGGATACTTGACACTCCTCATGAGATAGGATCTTTCCGAGATATTCGTGGTGATTCTATATAGGATACAGGACATGGACATTATATTCTTAGATATAGTATGACTGGTTGCATTAGCTATGATCCCGCTTGACATGGACATGAGACGTTATGGTCATGATATGCGTGGTTACATTGGGTGGGGAGAGACACACAAGCTACAGGCTATTTTCTATATATATCTACTACTATTGTGAGGCCGTAGACTCTCGTAGCAGAGCTAGGCACATTACGTGTTATTACCACTACCGGCTCCCCGACACAGAGCTTGTAGTGGCTCAGCCTGAGTACTCGTGCTGCTCTCACTTGCATTTTTACTTAGATGGTTACTTATTTGCCCTATTTATTTCATTATCTGCTGCACTGCATTTATTTTGGCATGAGCTTTCTTGTGCCTTGCTATGTCCCCTGAGGACCTGGATCCGGATTATGTCCCCAGGATTTGAGGACGAGATCTATCCCGAGGTATACGGGACCGGAGCAGGAGCTGATCCAGGAGCTGTACCGCCATCCGAGGACGAGGTGTTAGCTGAAGACTTCTCCTGAGCATCCATGTTTCATGCTCAGTATTTATTATTTATTTCAGTCATTTATATTCTGGTCTGTTGAACCATTGTATCAGATATTTATCGGGTTGTTCCCCGAAGCACTTTGTGAGACTAGCTGATGATTTACATTCCTTATTTATTCTGTGGATCATATTTTATATCTTGTGTGGATGAGATTAGTTATGCCATGATTATCGTAGACTTGATTTTACAGCTTAAGTATGCCCTGATGGATCCATTAAATTGGGTTTGTCCATCGATACGTACTGCTGGCCATTGCCACGAATCTGGTTCCACGGTATTTTGGGACTGGGGCGTGACAAGGAGAGAGGAAGGGTCATATTGGACCACACAGCTTGCAAGCTGTATTTTCTCCCATTATGGTGCTGGACGATGGTAGGCAGTCTGGCCCTGTCTTCCAGTATTATGTTGGGTCTGAACCCCCAACACAAATCTAGGGCATGCCTGCCATGGCGTATGGAGGGTGGGCTTGCGTAATTGATACATGCCCAGTTCTATAACCTCCCGCCATTAATCATTTTCTTTTAATCGGCTGCAGAAGCCGATTAACTGCTGTAGAAGACGAAAAAGAGATCTCCACCAATATGAGAACCTAGCACAGCAGATTCTTGGTGTGATCTTAAAGGAAAATGAGAAACCCTTCGTAGGGAAAAGGATTTCTATCATATGTAATCATGAAGATGAAAAACCCTTTGTAAACTAGATTTTCATCATATGTAATCATGATTAATAGAATTGTCTTCTTTTGCGCATATGATGATTTGCCATACTTGCTGTGAGAAAGTCTGAATAGTGTGTAGCTTCAGTACGTCTGAATAATTTTACGCCGACTCTGATAACAGAATATCTGATCTCGTCCCATCTTTTACGCGTAGCAGAAGACGCGTAGAAAGCTGCTTAGCATTAACTTGTCTTTGAAGATCCAAACTGTCATACTGTTTTGGATGAGGAGTCGCATAGAATTTCTGAACTTACACTTCCTTGATACGGAGGATTCTTGTTCAGACCATCATCTTCAAGAATGGTTTCCCGAAAATCCCTTGAAATCGGGCGAGAAATGTTTGTCGAACAGGCCATACTTGAACTTTTGTAAAATATTCTGACTGGACTTAGGATGAACTTCAAAATGGCCCAAGAAGAAGAGTCATATTCAATGCTGAACTCTGTGTGTTTCAGGCACTTAGAATGTTTTGTAGCCAAAAAGGAGCATCTTCTGCGTAAACCCTTGTAATTGGCCGTCTGTAGTTTTCGAGCGTAGAATCGTAGATTTGTAGCCTCTGAGCGTAAAAAACTTCCGAGCGTGAAATCATAGATTTATAGCCTCTGAGCGTAAAACTATAGGTTTGTAGCCTCTCGAGCGTAAAAGCTCTTGAGCGTAAAACCATAGATTTGTAGCCTCTGAGAGTAAAACCGTAGATTTGTAGCCTCTCGAGCGTAAAAGCTCCTTAGCGTAAAATCATAGATTTGCTCTGCGCGTAAAATCTGGATCCACTGACTGTCCGTCTTCCCTAAATGATAGGCTGACGTGGTCCCAAATCATAATCGAATATTAAATATCGGATTTGGTTAGGGATTCGAAGAGCTATCCGAACTCTATAAATAGTCCAAGGTCCTGAGAGAGAAAACTTTTATCTGTTTTCACGAAACCCTTGCTTTCCAAGAACCCTTCTTCTTCGTCTCTTTCTTGAGAACTCAGAATCGCCATGGCACCTAAACAGACTTCCACTGCTAAGGGAAAGAATGTCTCTTCCTCTTCTCGCTCTACTGCTCAAGCACGAGCAACTCCCATTAGGCTGAACGAGCCTCGATCCGAGCGAAGCGCTCCGCCGTCGAGTTGTGCTCCGGACATTACAGGTAAAGACTTCGGGAGAAAAAAATCCTTTGTACACGTTGTACGTGCACACGTAAGGTCATCTTTTGTGCTGAGAGCCTCTTCGAGGAGGATGATGTACGAAGATGTTTTATTGTTACGCACACATTCCTAATGTGTCGGCATAAAAACTTCATATTTTTGCAGTCTGGGCGTAAAAACTCAGACTGTCGGAATTTGGCGTATACTTCAAACTTTGGGTTTTTATGTGCTGGATGAAAATTCTGACGTAAAAATCCAAAATTTGGCGGTCTGACTTAAAATCTCAGACTGTTAAATTTTGGCGTATACTGCCAACCTTGAATTTTACGCCTCAATCATACGTTCCAGCATAAGACTCAAATATTTGCAGTCTTGGCGTAAAAGTACAGACTGATAATCTTTGGCGTAAATTGCAAGAGTATAACGTCTAGTGTAGAAACTGACTTGTTCTCTTACGTTTTGTAGTGGACTTGCAGATCCCTCTTTTGGCTGAGGTAATGGACTCTGCTGCCGGGATGCTGAACTCAAACTATTTGGAGGACTTGTCCCATGTGGCATTTCCTATTTCTGGAGCCAATTATCTTGAAGAAAGGGGAACCCTTATCTCGTTCCAGGGAGAACGCATGCTGCTGAGTATGATCAGTGGGGAGCCCCTGACATACATAGACGGAATGGAGTATAAGAAACCTGGTTTCTTATTCGGGGATGTTATCGACAAACAATCCCAGACCAAGCCCAAGAAGGAGGATTGGATGTTTACTGCTGAGGGCATAGTGATGTATCTGCCCAGGATGCCCAGGGATTACCCTATCTCTGTGTTCTTCTACGCTACACATCCTAGGAAGATGGTATGGACACTGACTCCCGATCTTCACGGCCGATCGGGGAAAATCTTATACAACAAGGAATACGACGGGGGGGGGGGGGCTATATGAGCCATCCCTTGGGCCCTGTTATGCCCTTTAGGGCATTACTGCCAGGTAGTGTCCCGAGTTAGGACACTTCGCTGATCCAGCTGGTCCAAATATTGACCTTCTGTAATGACTTTATGGGACAGGGAGGAATGTACCCCAGGGTCAACCCTCTGACCAGTGGATGGCTTAGCCCAAGAAATCTTCGATGGGCCAGTTTGACTGCCTGGGCCCTGAAATACTTCCAGACGGAGCTGGAAAGTATTGGCTTATTCGCGGCTGTGAGCGCCACAAGTGTTGGGCTACCTATCATTTTTAGCCTTGATGGAGCGATACAACTCGCTCAATGGGACTTTTGCCACTCCGCTGGGTGAGTTGGGCTTAGCCCTTCATGAGATGGCAGAGATTTCAAAGCTGCCAATGGGGGATGCTCCTTATGAAGAGTACGTCCCTATAAACAGGGAGTTGAGGGATACAAACCCTCGGGCAGTGGCAGTATATCAGGAGCTGATGTGACACTATCTTGCCTGCACCACTTTCTACAAGGAGCTCTCTGATTTGGCTCACATAAACAAGTGGGCAACCTATCTCTTCTTCCACCAGGCCAGAAATGTTAAGCCGGACAAGGTGGTAGATAGCCGAGATAGGCCCTTGAACCTCTTGAGCATGCTCAATGCTAATATGGTCGATGACCTTATTGAAGACGCAGGGGCTTCAGATCATATTTTTGACGAGGAGATAGAGGGTTACCCCGCAGGTACAAAAGCCTTCAGTTATATGAGGCATTATCGTAAGCCTCTGTCAAGGGAAGCTCAATTGGCTGGCTTCCTCTCCGTCTGGCTTCGCCGCTGGGTAGTGCCTGGTATTGCGTCTGCAGATCGCATCCATCGCAACACCTTATGGCCTGCAGTGCATTTGGTGTTCGGAGCAAGACTGGGCCTGCTTCCTGCTATGGTATGTAGAATACAAGCAGGCCTGAGGGCCCTTATTGATGGGCTGCTCGCAGATGAGACGCAGCGTGAAGGATTCCCCCGAGTGGAATTACCCTTCCTATACCTGATAGGATGGTTAATCCTTTATAACACCAGGGTGATGTCTCCCGGTCCTGCCAGTGGTTCGGGAAATAACTTCTTGTTGAATTACATGAATTTCTCTTAGAACGTGGGGACCGTCATAGATTGCCGGCGGGCGTTAAATGTTGTCCACAGCTGGAAACTCTTCTGTATCATCCCCCTGTACATATCAATCAACAGAGGAAGAAACTTAAGGATGGGGGCCATGGGAGGACCATTCTTTCTCCGGAAGCCTTCTACTGGTTGGTCTGCATTAGACCTTCCCATTTGCTGTACAGAAGCGATGACCACTGCTACCTGTAGCCTTATTTGTCCAGTCGGTTCACCAGGCAGTTTGGGTACGACCAGTTGCATATGGGGAATGCCATTACCAGCTTCAAGTCCAAAGGTGGACTTATTGATGGAGCCAGAGGATGGCGGTATTTTGTCACGGGCTGTACTGGTGCAACTTTTGTTGTGCCCACAACTTCTTCCTCTATGGAGTTGCGTATCCTTCACTCATATTCACAGTTCTATGCGTCCATCAATTCCTTCCATCGTGATTTTGATGTGCATGAAAGTTTTAGGATACCCTCCCAAAGGTCAACTGGAAGGGAGGAGATTCCGTCTGTTTCCTCGGATGAGAATAAAGACATCACCGGGGCAGATGAGTTCTTGTTAATAATATCGAGAGGCATAATAGCTCCGCCAGCAGAGCCTCTCGTTATCCCCCAAAAATGGAAGGCTTCCACTCTGAAAGAGCCTTCCCCCCACAAGAAGAAGATTGCCAGAGGTCCGAAAAGGGCTTCCACCAGGGGGGCTCCTAGGAGCGAGCCTATCGTTTCCCCTGTTGGGGATAATTCTTTAATCAGAGGTCCTTCGCCTTTTAGAGAGGGAACCTCCATAATTCCGGCTGGCAGTGCTGGAGATTCTTTGCTCGAGATCGCTGCTGCTACTACTGCTTCTGGTAGTGCTACAAGATCGCCTTCGAGGCCGAGCCTATTAAGGATACCTTTATCCAGACAAATAATGGGAGCAACCCCTACTTCGTCTGTAAGTATTTCCAGCAAGATTCCACCCGATGAGCCTCGAGTGGATCTTGGTGAAGACTGGGAAGACTACCCACTAGTGTCAGTTGGTGCACCCTCTTCTCCAGGTATGACAGCTTGTCTAGCATCATTAAGAGATGATTTAGCTATTCAGGCTGCGGACGCGACATATATACCATCGGCCATGGGTAAATGTTGTCTTTACGCCTTTTTTAGGAAAATTAACATCAAATTGATATTAACTTTCTCTTGTCTTCTTCAGGTGCAGACATCTCAGGGGAGGGCAGAGTTGACGCAACCTTTGACTTTGTTGCAGATCCTGCCGATGAAACGGCGGTGTTTGATACCGAAAGGGCCTGTTTTGAAGCTGCCGATCCTTCATCTGTAATGTTTTTGGGTGTCGTCTCGCCAACAGCAGTTCAGATCTCTTCAGAGGAGAATGAGCCCATCATTGCGACTGTGCCTCCTTCGTTGAGTACGCCAGCAACTTCAACCGTTGCTGGTGTTCGTTCTTTTGTAGCGCCCTCTGTAGAGGCAACGGCCATGGCAACATCCTCCGCGGTCATTCCTGGAAGGAGATTTCCCGGTATCGCAGCCACTCCTAGCGTGCATCCGGTCTTCGATATGCTGATTGAACAATATACCAGCCTGTTCTACCGCAGTTTGAAGGAGTTGATTTCCATGGTGCTGGAGAAGAACCTGAGCTTTGATAA
The DNA here is from genome assembly GCA_036927795.1 of Iris macrosiphon. Taxonomy (NCBI): domain Eukaryota; kingdom Viridiplantae; phylum Streptophyta; class Magnoliopsida; order Asparagales; family Iridaceae; genus Iris; species Iris macrosiphon. The sequence continues at coordinate 79,398,974 of JAYESA010000016.1, forward strand.
TCTGCTGACGTCCTTCCAGCTTGCGATAGCGCCGATCAGAAATTTCAATGACGCTGGACGAGCTGATGAGCTAGAGCAAATAGTTAATGGTTTAGAATAACCTATTAACGAATATTTGCAACTATCTCGAGGCAATGTCGATAATATAATTTAGGCCGAGTACGACTCCTTGACTGGGAAGCTTGCTGAACAGATGGAGTGCTTAAATAAATCCATCCAGGCACAGCAGCAGGAGATTGATGAAGAGCAGGCCGTCTTGGAGGAGGTTATTCCTCATCTGACGAAGTGCGAGGCCGAACATGAGGGAAATGAAGCGAGGGTCCGCAAATTGAAAGCTAAACTTGCTCAGGCAAAGGAGTGGGCTCTCCAGTCATCGGCAGCTCGAGATCGCTTGAAGGGCCGAATAGATACAGCCAGCGGAACTTGGCACGTGCGGGCGATATCCGTGCCAATTTTGTTCATCTTCGGTCCGAACTATCCCTCCTGAGCGATGACGTGGTACGACTAGAGCGAGCGCGCGCTAACATCTTAGACTCCAGGAATGAGAGGATGGTCGCTTTGGCGCAGCAGATTCATGATTTGACTGCTCCTCCCCAATGATGTACTTTTTGCTTTCTCTGTAATTTTGCTATTCCCAGAGATAATAAAGAGACTTTATCTGACTTTATGGACCCATCATTTTTGAATATAAATGATAGGCTAGGATAAAAGTTATATCAGAGGTAATATGGACGTGATATACTTTCGGTAAACTTCAGCTGGATATATCTATTCAGAGGTTATATGGACATGATAGAATATGCTCCAACTAAATTTGTATACAAAACACTATCAGAGGTAATATGGACGTGATAGGTTTTGAAATTCCAAATTAGTTGAACATATCTATTCAGAGGTCATAATAACATGATAGAATATGATCCAACCAATCTTTATATGTAGTGTCGTCAGAATGAGATCTTCATCATCCTCCGTTTAAACAAGGGAGATTAAGCGTAGTACTTCTTCAGGAATTTGCCGTTGATAGGAGCCATTATCAGATCTCCGTTAGGCTTGGCTAATCTGTAGGCGCCATTTGAAAACATCGTTTCAATCACATAAGGGCCCTCCCATTTGGGCTGGAATTTACCCTTACTTTTGTGTTTAATGATCATTGGCCTCTTCACAGCTAGAACTAGCTCACCAACTTTAAACACTCTCTCCTTTACTTTTCGATTAAAAGCTCTGAAAATGCGTGCCTGGTAGAACGCAATATGCTGCTGAGCTTGAATGTGTTTCTCATCTAATTCTTCTAGCTCTTGAAGTCGTAGTCGATCATTATTTTCCTGTGTCAACTCATTAGCCACGGCTATTCTGAGTGATGGAATTTGGATTTCAATGGGGAGAACTGCTTCACACCCGTAGACTAATGAGAATAGGGTACAACTAGTCGGTGCTCGTACCGTTGTGCGGTATGCCCAGAGACATTCCCCCAGCTTCTCATTCCAATCTCTTTAGTTCGAAGAAACGAACTTTTTCAAGAGTTTGATGATGGTTTTGTTGAAGGCTTTCGCCAAACCATTAGCAGCCGGATTGTATGCCGTAGAGGCCATATTTTGTATATGATTCTTATCTCAAAATCGGTAAAATGCTTGGCTGATAAATTGAGGCCCATTGTCATGAATTATCCTTCGGGGTATCCCAAAGCGATAAATGACATGGTGCTTGATAAAGCTGATCACGTTGGATGCCTTTACTTCAGCAAGGGAGATTGCCTCCGCCCATTTAGAGAAGTAGTCGATGATAGCCAATATGAACCAATGTCCTCTAGAAGAAGACGGGTGAATAGGACCAATGATATCCATACCCCATGCTTCAAAAGGCCATGATGCAATCGTAGGATGTAAATGCTCAGAAGACTGATGTATAAAATCTACATGAACTTGACAGACTTTGCATTGTCTTACATATTTTACGGCATCTGCAATCATGGTAGGCCAGTAGTAGCCCATCCTCCTGATACGATCCTGTAACTTAGGACCGGGTTGATGTGCTCCACATACACCGTCGTGAGCTTCACGGATAACCCGCTTTGCATCATCATCGGAGAGACATCGTAGCAGTAGTCCATCGTATGTTCGACGATATAGACATTGTGAAGATGCATCAAAATAGAAGCGTAATGATCGTCTTTTGATGGATACTGCTTCTTTAGGATCCTCTGGTAAGATTCCGTATGACACGAAGTCTATAAAGGGACTTCTCCAGTCTCTCTTAGGAGGAACCGTGTTTACAGCGTAGTTGCGTTCTATATAAAAAATATTTTTTACACAGAATAAATCTCTGTTAAGAAGGATCACCGAATTCTGCCTTCTTATAGGAATAGATAGATCTGCTGCTAGGCTGGCCAGAGCATCAGCTTCCAAATTTTGAGATCGGGGCACGTGCTCTAGAAAGAATCCTCTGAAAGATATGGCAATTTCGATCGTTGCTTGGTGATAAGGAATGAGGTCTGGATTGCAGACTTCATATATTTCTCTGACCTGATTGACGATCAGCTGAGAATCACCAAAAGCTTCCAGGTATTCAACATCCAATTCTTTAGCGACTTGGAGCCTGATTAGTAGAGCGTTATACTCTGCCACATTATTAGAGCAGGGTTCGCTAAGAGAATATGTTCGATAGATGACGAGTTTATCAGGAGTCACCAGGACAATTCCTACTCCTGAAACCATGTTTCTCCTGGGGCCAGTCCTGGAGGCACCATCGAAGAATAGCTGCCATGTATCACTTTTCATTGCGAAATTACATTCTGTAACTTCGTCGGGAATGTCCTCGTATAGTTTAGAGGTTTTCGGAATCGGATGAGAAGTTAAGAAATCAGCCAAGGCTTGACCTTTGATGGACTTCTGAGGGACATACACCATATCATACGGTGTTAATAACATCCCCCAAGTAGCGAGTCAGGAATTAAGAACACTAGGCTTGTTCATCAATACCCGAAGAGGATTGATTCTGGAGATGATATGAATAGTTTGGCCCATGACGTAATGTCGCGTCTTCTGAATGGAGAACATTAGGGCCAAGCATTCTTTTTCTACTGGATTATACCGGTGTTCGGCTCCGACCATCATCCTGCTTAAATAGTAGATAGCCTATTCATGACCCTCATTGTTCTTTTGTGCGAGAAAAGCTCCTAAAGAATGATCCATTGCTCGAACATACAGCAAAAATGGTCTTCCTATGACGGGAGGCACCAGAACTGGAGGATTAGTGAGGTAGTGTTTGATATCATTAAATGCTTGCTGACAGGCTTCGTCCCATACGAATGACACACCTTTCTTCATCAGGCGAGAAAAAGGTTGACATCTCCCAGAGAGGTTGGATATGAATCTTCTGATATAAGCCAGACGACCTTGAAATCCCCTGAGTTCCCTCAGATTACGGGGTGGTCGCATTTCTAAGATAGCCTTCACTTTATCAGGGTCTACTTGAATGCCTTTAGCGGTAATAACAAATCCCAGGAATTTGCCACTGGATACACCAAGAAAGGACTTTGTAGGATTCATTTTGAGTTGATGTTGGCACATCAACTCGAATACTGTCTTTAATTCTTGGATGTGATTATCCTTGAGGCGGCTTTTGACAGCAATATCGTCTACGTAACATTCTACTATTTTGCGTAAGTGCTCATAGAATATGTTACTCATAGCTCGTTGATAAGTAGCCCCGGCATTCTTCAATCCAAAGGGCATGACTGTGTAGCAATATCCCCCAGAGGTATCCGGAAGGCAGTATACTTCTCATCTTCAGGATTTATCTTAATCTAATTATATCCTGAGAATCTGTTCATGAAAGACATGCGCTCAAAACCGTACGTATTATCGATCATGATGTCTGTGATGGGAAGAGGGAACACATCTTTAGGGCAGGCCGCATTCAGATCTCGGAAATCGATGCAAACACGCACTTTTCCACTTTTTTTCATGACCGGAACAACATTGGCGACCCAGTCAGGATGTTATTCTTCCTGGATGAACCCACATGCTATTAGCTGCTTGATTTCAGCTTCAATGGCATCCATCATATCTGGACGGAATCGGTGTTGGTGTTGCTTCACAGGCTTCAAATTGGGCCGTATGTTGAGTTTATGGGTAGCCACTTTTGGATCAAGTCCTGGCATATCCTTATAATTCCACGCAAAGATATCGATATATTCTTTTATCAGCTGGATTATTTCTTCCCTTTCTTCTTCGAAAAGATTATTACTGATAAATATCGGCTTTGGTGAAAATTCATCCCCAACATCGACTTGGATAACTTTATCTTCAGTGGGTGGTTCTCTTTGCTCGAACCGGAGTTCCCATTGTGTATCCATTTACTGAGCCCAGGATTCATCTTCAGATGGTTCAAATTCTTGTTCCTCTGCTTTGAGAGAATCTGTCAACACCATGTTTACTGATAATACCTGTTCGAGTTCATCTTCTGAATCAGAGGATAGCAGATCATCTTGAAAGAGGAAATGGTCTCCTCACTTGACTCAGAGTTATTGGAAGTTATAAGATGTATGGTATACCCTAACCCAAAACGAGTTTGTTGATAGTAGGGATCACCATGCAACGACATTCGTCTGCCTTTCCCATAGTTGAGGCCTGGTTCCAGCTTCAAGTCATAAACTACTTTGCATAATCTTCAAAGCTTATGGGCTATATCTGTGAACTTGCATTTTCCCAGCATCGGACTCATGAGAATCTTCTTGTATAATCGGTCTGTTGTACATGCAACCAAAGACTATTGGATGCTGATTGCTGCGAGTAGGCAGGATAATAAAGATAGAATCTTCATGTGGCCCGTATGTCATGATGACATTAGATGTTGACGCTACCTTCCACACATACGGATGGTAGGAGTCTATAGCTTCCAGGAATTTTTGTGCTATAGGCTCTATATCGTTATGAGGGGAGGATTCCTGATCTGGAAATTGAGCGTCAGAATACTGGAAAAGAGAATCTTTATTATCGTCAGAAACCACATTCCTGGTTGTATTTACATCAGTCGGCTGCTTGTTGTGCCTGAGGTTGATGACCAAAGGTGGAGGCTTCTGGTTCAAAGTGATCACTAGAGGGTCACTTCCTTCTCCCGATTTGGTTTTGTTTAAGTTGATAGCCATGGGTTCCATGACTTTCGGACGGGTAGTCCGTCCTTTCACCTGGATCGACAGGGATTGCTCAACAGATGGTTCTCCTGGCTCCCGGTGGGATTCCTCTTCCATCTTGCCTGACACCTCCTTCATGTAGTCTTGGATGTACAACATGGCATCAAAATAGTAGGATTCAACTCCTTTGAAGGGATTGAGATCCGTAAACTCTGTTTTTACTGTTCCTTGGATATCTACATATTTGAAGCATTGATGTAGAGTTGAAGGAACAATATTGTGATCGTGGATCCAAGGTCTGCCTAACAGAATATTGTAAGACACCTCCGAATCAATGACGTAGCATGTAGCCACTGATCTAAGGTCCCTAATCTGGATCCTCAGACGAATCTTCCCCAACGGCTTACTTTTCCTGGCGTTGAAGCCCACGATTGTAGTGGTGGTGTAAGCCAGTTCGCTTGTAGGAATCCTCAGCGGTCTGAGCAGACTATAAGGGATAATGCTTATCGACGATCCCGGATCTATGTGAATCCGGTCTACCTCCATGGAACCGACGTATCCGGTGTAATAGAGGGGCCTGTCATGCTTGTTATGTTTCAACATCATGTCCTCTTGAGTATGATATTAGGGACCACTTCCATCACACTATGGCATTGAGGGTATATTACAGATTCTTTATCAGGGCACTTGAGATGAGTCAAGCATACATCCGCCTGCATTAACGCTTCACTCAAGTCTTGACGAGTGTCTTTGGATAGCCTTAGGAGTTTAAAAATGGCAATCTGGCTGGTGTATTAGCCAACTGGACCAGGATGTCAAAGTTATATGGTTTCTCCAAATCTTTATTTTGGATATTCTTTAAAGGTTTATCAAAACACACTTCATTTTGCTTGCCCTTGTCCGCCGAAGTTGGTCTAGAAGGACCTGCCTCTGGTATAACAGGTTCAGGCTCCGGAGGTTTGGCAGCTGAAGTGTCTGCCATTGGTTCATCCTGCTTTCCTCTATAGTCCTTGAGGTAGGCCTTGCCTGACCGGGTTCCGGTAGCCAAAGCCTCTTCTTCTGATGTCGAGGATATTGCAACCATATGGCATGGTTTATGCCTTGAGTTCTTTTTAGACTTAGCCTTAGCAGCTTGAGTCTCTTCTTCAATCTCTGACACCAGATCAGGATGAACCCACATAATCTCACCACGCTGGGTAGTTAGGGATACCAGGTCATAATTTTGACCCCTGGCCGGAGGAAGATTAACAATGTTCATCATTGTCCGAGAAATAGGTACAACACCATCCGGAACTTCTTGAGGAGGTGCCAAACTGGAGTGAGATCATGTTGGCAGTGACCGTCTTCTCGCTATTATGCTGAGTGATGGCCTTGGCGTCGATCAACTCCTGGATTTTCCTCTTTAGTACATAACACGTCTTTGTGGGGGTGATGTATGTAACTATGGAAAATGCAGTACTTAGGGTTATTGGTACTGCCGACTTCATTGGACCGCTTTACCTCGGGGAGGGTGAGCTTTCCACTTTTGACCAGATAATCGAATATGCTCGGAATATAGTCGTCGTCAAAAGAATATTCTTCTTTAGGCCTGGAAGTCCCAGGATTCGTCTGCATAGTTCCTGGAGTATGTTGCCTGGATGTATTGATCGTCAGAGCTTCTTTTCCTTTGGAACCATGAGGATGGTCACTATTAGAGGATGACCTCTTCCCTCTATCAGAGGTAGAGATCATGATTCTATTGTCACGCGCCTTCCGACTGTTGTCTTCAGCGGCTACCGCTGAGATGATGAATGAGGGCCAATCATGGAACTGATATGGTCCTGTGAACACCGAGATCAGTGGAAGAAGGTTCTTCCTGCAAATGTCCACCAAGGCAGAATCCGGAACTCCGGGAGGCATCTGTAAAGTAGCCTGACAAAAATGTTCGATGAAAGTACGAACACTCTCCTTCTCCTTTACTTCGATAAGTGATGACATAGACATGTCCATCCCTCCTTCGTAGAATCGAGCGAAGAACAGAGTCTTGAAATCTTCAAAGGAAGTAATGCAGTTGTTCACAAGACTACGATATCACTGATAGGCCACTCCAGACAGACAGCCTTTAAACACTCGAGTGAGAAGGGCATCATTCCCTTGCAACAACACCATCATCATGCTAAAGTAGTTCATGTACTGGCTCGGTGACGTCTTTTCCTCAAATAAAACCATAACCTGTGGTTTGTATTTTGGTGGGAAAGGGATCTCGTCCCAGATGGCTGGGTAAGGCTGGTTGATGCCCAACTTCTTGAGTTGATCCTTGTGCTTCAAGGTATCAAATTGGGCTTTCAATTCCCGCACTGCCTGTATCGGGTCTTCAACTGGTACAGGGACCACAGAGTGGTAAAAGATCAGTTGTATTGTAACTCCAACAGGAGGCAATACATTCTCCGAGTTAAGAAGTTGAGGAGCCGCTGACTCTTGATTTAGAACAGGCTCCTGGTTTGCGTTGGATGGTGGTAGGTCTACCCCCACACGTATTTGAGTCGGAGGAACCGATGTTTGAGCTGTAGCAGCTACATGTTGAGTCAGCATCATCTGGTGCATGTTCTCCATCATGGAATGCATCTCTTTCAGTGATGTCTCCAATACAACAATGCGTTGCTCAGTATTCCCTGATGGGGAAGCCTCTTCATGCTCATCTCCAATGGCATAGACTCCCATTTCTCTGGATATTATTGAAGGGTTAGTATAGATCTCTATAGAGATTGAGTCTATACTTTCAGCATCAGATTCGGGAAACTGGCGACCCCCAGTGTCGGAATCAGAAGAATATGAAGTCGGTTGTCGTGACCTCGAACGGGTGTTTCGAAACACACCAGCTTTAATATTCTCAAGGAGTCTGTCGAATCTCCTTTGGCTTGGAGTTCTAGAGGGATGACATCTTGAATTTGACCTTCCTCTAGGAATGTATGAAGCCATATTCACTGATGCTAATGTAGGCTCTTCTTCCTGTAAAGACAAAGAGTAGTTCAACCGGTCAAAAACTGACTGTTTTGCCTTAGAACAGCAGTAGTTAACCACAACTTTATGACTATTACAACAGTACTCCCTAGGGGGTGTAATAGCCATATTAGAAGATCCCCTGACTTTGCACTTCTGGATCAGGAAATTACGCAAGTCAGGAGGATTAACATGAGAAGAAGGAGAAGGCTTATTTTGCCTTTTTATATTAGTTGGGGCATGGAGATTGGGAATCATAACTCTCTCCCTGCAATAAGAATACAGAAGTTCAACCATGTGAGTAGCGTACGATCCGTCATCCGTCTGAGGAACGTATGTTCCTGTGAACCGGGTCTTCTTTACGCCGAGAGGCTTATCCTGGCATAATCTGGCACTTTGCACAGGTTGGCGTAAAACTGAGGAAATCCTCAATCGGCCGTCAGCATTTCGTATAATCTGAAGGGCGGGCAAATTCTTCTTTTGATGGCGTAAAAGCCGAGAGGTCGGGAAATCCGCCACTTGTTTTCCCTTGCGGTGATTGCAAGGACCATCTGCCTTATTGTAGAGGGGAGATGTATTTTTATGCGCAGGGCGCGTTTGGAATTTCTGAATTGGCGCAGAGGCATTGTCAGAAATTTTGTCTGCCACGTCACAGACGGGAGACAAAGTTTTACGTGCGGGGCACGGAGTAGACTTCTGGACTGGCACTAAGGCATTGACAGAAGCTTTGTCTGCCATGTCACAGACGGGAGACAGAGTTTTACGCACAAGGCGCGGTATAGACTTCTGGATTGGCGCTAAGGCATTGCCAGAAGCTTTGTCTGCCACGTCACAGATGGGAGATAGAGTTTTATGCGCAAGACGCGGTGTAGACTTCTAGATTGGTGCTAAGGCATTGCCAGAAGCTTTGTCTGCCACATCACAGACGGGAGACAAAGTTTTATGCGCGGGGCGCACAGGTTGCGATGTAACAACCTTTTTGGTTGGAGAGAGAGAGAGTCCGCAGGAATGGTATAGGATGTCCGGGGCATCCATACTTTAAGTAATTTCCTGTTGTCTTGGACAGAGAGGGAGTGAGAGCTACCCCCTGCTCGAAGCATGTCTTCGTAAGCCGATTGGTCGAATTGGACTACCAGAGTCTTCTTCGTTGATCCTACGGATACAGTATCGTGTTGAGCAATGGCTTTCTCGTCAGATGAGAAAGTAATCCCCAGCAGAGTCGCCATCTTGTGTTTGATAATAAACGAAAGAAATTGAAACTAGGTTTATACGAAACCCTTTCTTTAGTTTACAAACAAGAAAAAGAGGTACAATTAATCCTATACGAGAATGTTAAGTACAAAAATTTGATTCTGGGAAAATATTGCTATAGGAGTCTGATCTGCGGTCGATCACTTTGTCCCTTGGACCACACGATGACGAAGAAGTGCTTTAGAAGATGAAAAAGAAGCTTCAAAGACTGCAGGAAGGATTGAACTCTCATTGCCAATGCTCTCTTGACCTTGACCTCTGTTATTCTCTGCCCTGGATTCGATCTCTTTGGATTCGAACCTTTCGACCCTTGAAAATCTTCGACCCCTGACCTCCGTGGCCGGAGGTCTCTATTTATAGAATTTGGTCGTAGTCGGCATAGAAACCGAACAGCGGAGAGAGCTACACCTTTTACGCGACGGTTATAATAACTGCTACCCACGTATGAATGATCTCCTGAATTGGCGTGTGACGCTTGTCCCATTATGAGGTAATGCGTATAATCGCTCATCAAAGATCATGACATGCAAGCCACGTAGGTAACTACCCCTCGCGTATAGATGGTTGGCGTAGAAGCCAAATAACTGTCTCATTGGCGTAAAAGCCAAATGGCTGTTCTGATGGCGTAAAAGCCAAGTAGGCATAGAAGCCGAATAACTGTCAAGTTGGCATAGAAGCCAAGTAGCTGTCATGTTGGCGTAGAAGCCAAGTAGCTGTCATATTGGCGTAGAAACCAAATAGCTGTCATATTAGTGTAGAAACTAAGTTTTGCATAAAGCTTGATGCTGCATGGATAGGTAACCAGCGTAAAGATAGCCAGTTATTCCTCCTTGACTGAGATCTTGAGCATATTCTGGGCCACATAGACTTATCACGCACCTTTACAAATATAGCCTGAGTTGGCGTATTTCGAGGAGATAGCATACGGCGTACTCCTATAGTTGAAAATAGCCTGGTCGGCGTATTTCAAAGAGATAGCGTACGGCGTGCTCCTATAGCTGAAAATAGCCTGGTTGGCGTAATGTGCGGGGATGGTGATGTAGACGTATTAGCCCTAATTATAGCTCCCCTAGTCGTTAAAAGTAGAACCAAATCTCGTGCATTAAATGCAGAGATCTGCCCCCATCTCGTGCATTAACTGCAGAGACGTGCCTCGAGTTCTGTACGAAGAACAGCTTTTGACGTGGCTGTTGGTTTCGTCTCATCCTGACCGTAAAGCTCATGTCTGCCTGTGTAGAATAGGCAGCGTATTCCTTGAATGCGTAAACAACGTCTTATATCAAGGGTTATGTCACTAGACGACAGTCTGGGGCTCTGTGCAAAATTATCATTACAGTCGTCCTCTCGATCGCCGTGCAGTACTCTTTGTCAGGAGTCAGGTTCACTGCTTCAACTGACAGGTTCATTCGAGGAATACGAAGAGTTCCTCGTATAACTTCCCACTGCATTAAAAGCAGACAGGTTTTACGCCGAAGTGGCGATGTAGCAACCTTTTTACGCTGAAGTAGTCTAAAAATACTGCATTACGCGGGTTGTTCTGGAGCTATATTTTACGTACGCCAATGGATCTGAAGTCATATTTTATGCCACCCAGTGCTGGAGCTCTGTTTTATGCGAGCTTCCTGCATATTGGGGATTTTACGCGTATGATTCCCTAGCATATTTTTCATGCTTCTGCACCATGCTCCTGGTGCGCGCCATGGGACAGATGTAACGCTAGATCTTCAGGCATTGCTACCAAATCAGGCTAGACAAAACCAGTGAGGTCAGGCCCCGATAGCCAGTACCACAAAGGAATAAGAGAAGAACCAAAAGTAGATATAATTATAATAATAGTACCTGCGCTATAGCCGTAAGCGCATATACTATCATCGAGGCAGTAGGACACCTCTACAACCAAACAAGGACAAGATGTCCCGAACTACGCCAAGACAGAATACCACTTGTGATTATGCTTAGGCTAGATAATCTGTGTCGTAACTTCGGTTCACAGGCTATCCTAGCATAACAATCTAACCTCACAACCAAACAAGGATACGGGTTAGATCACCACACCACGACAGTCCATGTCCCTAGGTTACTAAACATGGATACAATACACAAACAAGAACAGACTGGAATATAATAATAATAATATAATATATAGCTTCGGTCCATGGCATATTGTAACACACGGCGCAACCCCACAACCAAACAAGGATAATGATTGAATCATCGTGTCACGATAGTCCATGTCCCTAAGCTACTTGGCAGATGGCAATACACAATCAAACATAATTTAATTAAACGGCCAATCAATCCTACGACTTGCTAGGTGATGTCTGGGTAATCCCAGTAATGCAATATAATTGGATCCTCAAATCGTGCTATGTCCGGGCAGGACTAGCCGAACCAATAATATACAACATGAATAAAATATAATGCACCAGTCCCTTGCAAGGCTACTGTTCTAAACAATCAGTAACAGTTCTATTTCTCCTCTATAGTAGGATGCCAGCTCGGTTATAATAATATTAGTGGCCGAATACTGTACTCCACTAGTGCGAATGATATACAATATCCTGGTGGCCAGCCTTGCACCCCATGATTAATATCTATGACATGGCCGACATGCACGATCTCGGGATCCATTCCCTCCCAATGCTGCTACAACTTTTAGTTACCTAATTAACCCTACGGTTATCTGGAATCTTGTGTCGTGGTCACATAATTATCCTACTAGATGTCGTACCTTGGTACGGATACGCTAGGGATGAATTCACATTGGTTCTTACGGTTCTAATCTGGACTCATTCTGAGGGTAATGCAATAATCAATTAAGTAATCTAACCACGCTATTCTAACTAGCTACAGGGGTTCCATGCAATCTTTATTTTTAGTACTAACGAGCATGTAATGTCACGTCCCGATTCCGTGGAATCGATAGTCATCCCCCATACGTGACGCCGTGCGTGCCTAGGTTGCGCACCGCACAAGACTAAGGTATTTTTCATAACGAGCACATATTCAGAGTACGCAGATAATTGAAACACAAAGTTGAAACATGGAAAAGTTCTCTTTATTGATAATGAACATCTATTTACAAACTCTTGAATGAGCCACAATATTTGCCGTATGGGCTTATAAAAGTGGATACAAAATGAGAGAGCCGTCCTGTACATTACATCCTTTACTAAAGCTTCAAAATAAGAGACCTCTAGGCGGGATAATAGCTTTTTCTCTGAGCTGTATGAGTTAAGTTTGCTAGCTCCTAGGTCTTCAAATGCTTCAAAATAGGCACGATCAGGACGGCAGCTGGACTGGATTGGGAAGTGACTTCAGCTCCTCGCAGGATCTCCTTGTTGCGGGGAACTTGTTTCAACGAGGGTCAGTACATCAAAATATACTGGTGAAGGCGAGCTAACCCAACTATACTAATCAACACGTTATTTATATGAAGCATGCAACTTATTTGTGGTCTTTCTATCTTGCCTTAGTTTATTTTACAGCAAGCAATAAATATAGAATTTACTGAAATAAACTTGCCATCGTTCGGTGACTTTGACCTGCCCGTATAAACCACCTACACAATACTTACCATGTCCTTCCCTGCCACGAAGACACAAGTTAGCTTGTACATGTTTAAATATATGTGGTGATCACTAGCTTGATGCCATAATGGACGACTAGTCAATGACGAGGATGGAATGCATCGAGAAAGAACAAGTGGCGCTACAAATCATCCCGTCCAGTACAAGAAGACTACACTTGAAGTTTCGTCCGGATCGGATCGGTGCCAGTGCTCTAGCGACCGTCCACAGGAACTATACCCTTGTGTACAAGTTATCCGTGATCAAACGGCGTCTATGTTAGGTTATCTATTTGTGAAGTTGAGGCAACACGAGTACTAGACAAGTAGCATGGCATTATTCATTTTGCATAGTCTCCCTAAATAATTTATTGCATAACAAGGTGTATTCCATACTTAGTACAATTTATAGAAGAAGTGTGCAATTCTAACTAAAATTGAAGCATGCATAGAATATTCCAAACGAACTAGCATGCAATAAGATAACCGTTCACAAGTTGATTGACAAACATAAAGTAGTCCAAGTCCATTCCTTCTTATCTTGACATCTTTTAGTTATTACTTTGGTATCGTTTGATCGGAGCAAGCAAGAAGGCAAGATTTTTAAATGTGAAAACTTAGAAGAAGGGTCAACTGAATCGAATATAAGCCACTCACAAGTTGGTTGGAGAAGGAAAGAAAAGAGGTGCTTCAAGACTCCGCTCGTACGTCGTATACTGCTCGATCACCTGCATTGCCACGAACAGCTGATCAATACCTCTTCTACTCTTCCCAAGCTCGGAATTGAAGTGCAATTCAACGAATGAAAACAATAAATCCATCAAAACCGTTCAAGAAAACACAAACAAATCCAAAAACTAACTCAAAGCACGAAAGCAACAAAGCGACAGTGAAAACTAGGCAAGAAAATTTGTAGCAGAGATGTCCCTCTTGATCTCTACTGCTAAGTCGATCCTCGGGGCACGGTCCACTGAATATGGGAATTGATTTCGAAGAAGCAAATCCATAATGAGGATAAGATCTTGTTTCAATCTATCCCGATCGAACGATACCGACTTGTATTTCTTAGCCGCACTCCCCGAATAGGGAGAACGGGACACCACATCCTAACCAACTAATTGGAAGTTTTATCCACGAAACTTAGGAATAGATCCTACCACTATGAAACAATGAAGGGAACCTTTCTCTCATCTCAGACTCAAGCTCCCAAGTAGATTCTTTGACCGAATAATTTTGCCAACGACTTTGAAGCAGCTTCTCTTTATAATCCAATATCCGAACAGGATGTTCAACATAAGTCAAGTCTGCCCTTAGGTCCAGTTGATCAAGATCCACCACATGACTCGGGTCGTACACGTACTTTCTAAGCTGTGAAACGTGGAAAATATGGTGCACTTCAGATAGTGACGGTGGCAGGGCAATCTGATATGCGATTGGGGCAACTCGCTTTAGTATCTCGAACGGACCAAAAAAACTTGGACTTAGTTTCCCTTTTTGTAAACTCCCTCGATTAATTCTATAGATAGTCAGGTTTGGATTTGGAAAATTTTGGATTTTTCAGAAGATGATGAGGTTTAGAGTTGAGTCGTCTATTATTTTATTTTAATTAAACCTTTGGCGCACCCTACCATTGCTATTTTATTCGGAGCCCAATATCAGTCCATAAATTCCATCGGACTATTGTACTTCTGACTTGACTCGCCAATTTAGGCACTGGACTTTTCCGTCTCTCAAAAATCAAATTCGTTATGGCCTAAATAAATTGCACAACTTCCCGTACCCTAAAATCCATATTTAATTCTGTGTTGGACACCTGTGTCGTTACCCTCAATTTTGAGATAACAACTTAACCCGTTGAGCCGGACCAATTAAAGGATCCAAGACTGACTCCAAGCCCCCACCATTTTGTCCTTTGTGTCATTTCTGAATTATGACCCCAAGTGCCCCCATTTAATTTAAAAGCGCGGGACACTTAAAACCCTATTTAAATAGAGGATACCGATTTTGCCTAATCCTATTTTAATCCCCAATTAATCTCGATGGCCATTAAATTAAACCCGTGCCAAACACCCAACACCCCCTCGCCATGCAAACTATCAACCTCAATTTTCTCCATAATTTTTGTGTCATTTTATGTGTTCGTACAATTTTCTGAATTTAAGGGGCTAAGTTACAATTTATTAATTTTAGGTGTCCTCACCTCATTGGGCTAGGCCAAATGGAGAAGCCCCCTCCCCTTTGACCAAGTCAAGCCTCCCTCTCCCTTTCATTTGGATAAAGAATTTACTTCTTCATATGTAATCACATCCACCCATTTGAAATGGGCAAATCCTGACCACACATTCCCACATCACTTCCTATATTTAATGTCTACATCACACCCCTTCCCCCAAGGCCGGCCCTAATTCCTAGGTATGGAAAACTCCCCCCTCTCTCTCTCTCCTCCCTCCTTCATAATATTTTTCATACAAATTTTTTCTTCTTCTTCCTTTCTTCTTCTTTTTTCTTTCTTCTTCTTCTTCTTCTTCTTCTTCTTCTTCTTCTTCTTCCTTTCCTCTTCCTGGAGAGGAGCCCCCGGCCGGCCGAGCCCGCAGCACTCACGGCAGCCACTGCATTCTTCTCCGACTGACTGACTCTACTCCGGCCACACACCCGCAGAACTCCACCCCACGGGATGCTCCTCCATTTCTCCGGTGTCTGAGTTTCCTCATCCCCGGGCTGCTCGGCCACTCCCCGAGCTCCGGCGTTCGAACCCTCCTCCGGCGAGCTGTCCACCCGCACCACTTCACCCCATTGCACCACCACCATGGCACCATCACCTCCACCACCTCATCCACTCGATCATCGCCGTCGTCATCCCGCTCGACTTCAGACATTTCCCCCCGACTCCGGCCTACTGCTGTCCGTTCGTCCCTCATCTCCGGAGACGAACCGCTCAGCTCCGACGAGCCACTGTCCTACCTCACTCAGGTCTGTGCAGCCGCAGAGTCGTCCAGCGGCTGATCCCCCTTCGGCCTACTGCGATCACCACGACCCCCGCAGCCCCGGCGGCTTCCCCAGTAGCTGCTGCACCCGACGGCTCTCCACGAGTCCGCACCACCACTCTCCGGCGATCCGCTGTGCAGCTCTCCTCCGGCCAGGCTATGGCCATTGCTCCGGCGAGCTGCTGACCATTGCATCACCTCCACCTAGCCGATCTCCTCCGGCCAGCGAGCCACGTCAAGGTCGACCCCCCTCTCAGACGTTGTGGATTTTGTTTTATGTAATATTAAGTTTAGGGTTAATGTTTAAGTGTGTTGATTAATTTCTTTTATATAACTTAGCTAATATCTAGGGTTTAAATCCATAGGTATAAAATAAAATTTATGGATATACATTAAGTCAGGAATTGAGGATAATGGGATCTTTATTTGGAGTTATATTCGTATTAGAAATTTAGAAGGTAAAGTACATGGTTAGTAAATAAGGTTTTTAAATGCTAAGTTGAGATGTTAGGGTTTCCAATTAATATATGCATTTTATCATTGAAATATGGATGGGCATTGTGGAGCAGGTGATGGATTGTGGAAAGGGTGTAATATCAAACCGATAGTCATTGATTGGAGACCGGGAAATAATAATAATTTAATCGAGGAGCAGTTTTAAGGTAAAATGTTGATGGGTGTATATTCGAGGGTTTCATAAATAATTGATAATTTATTTGAGGACGGGATACGTTAACGTGCATGAGAATATCGGTAAAGACCCGGGGCAAAACCGAGAATTTGATCATGGTTTGAACTACTGAATATAGTGATGAATAGTGAGATCGAGGACTTGTCTGAGAAAAGTATACTATGATTGATTGTATTAGATATAACCTACCTGGATTAACCTTGGTCAACCCTCTAGATTAGTGTCTAGGTGTCTTGTAACTGAGTGTAGCCTATGTTTAGACGTGCGTCGCATCCCTGCTTGACGTAGAATAGATTATTGATTTTTGGTTTGTATCTATCTCTAGGTACTGCGGGACCTGAGGGCTTGGACGCGGTACCGGGACCCTGTCATCAGCAGCCACACACAGGCAAGAGTACCTTGCCACCCTATATTTCAGTTCTCAGATATTTATTGTTTCATTATGTACAATGTGCACTTATTTTTGTTGACGTTTGATACTTTACGTCCGGTTCACAACCGGGTGAAGACGTACGTCATAACATCTTAGAAAAATTATTAGATGCTTTATAGTACCTCGATGCACGTACCTGAGTACATCAACACACCAGGACACACTCATACACTGTGATCATGTCAGATTCCTGTATCCTGATACTGACATCATGACCAGAGACTGGGACGACCTTAGGGTCGCGTCTGTTGAGTTATTTTGTGTGTGTCGAGACTGTAGATAGAGGTTCAGGTTCAGCGCACCATCGTTGACCGCTTGGGAAGGGGAAGACAGTTACTAGACGTTTAGGCTACTCTGCACGCGCTTATATTTATGTAGTATTTTTGTAGTGATTCCTATATCTAGTGTAGTAGTATCACCCGTGTGACTCTTTGCCCGGTGCTGCGGTACGTGCCGTGTGTTTCCGTGTCCGGAGTTACGGTTTTATTTTAGAAAGTCCACGCGTCGAACATTGTCTTCAAACTGTGTCATACTTGTTTGGTTATGATAGAGTACTTGTTGTTTCACTTGTACTTTCTGTTTACTTGGCATGTTGTATTTCTGTATCTTGTTACGTCCCTCTGAGGACCTGGTTCCCTGCCAGTTTTGCAACATAGATGATTATGGAGCATTTGGAGTTGCTGTTGGAGTTGCAGGTCTTGCGGGCATGGTACCAGGTACTCACATTATACCTACCGACATTATGGTTATTTTATATTATTTATTTCATCTGCTGTTGTAGCCTAGTTTTTATAGACTCATACTTCTTCTCGAGTCTATTCAAGTTAGTGTGTTATTGGGCGGCCGACTCTAGCACATATAGCTCTTTCTTGTATACTGTTGTACATTGTAGATTAAGACATAGAGGTTTACATTTATGGAATATCTAGATAGTGCCCTTTATATTACAGCTTATACGTATTCGAGTCAGACCAGAGTCTGGTCGAATGCGTAGCTGGCGTGTCACGTATTCCTAGTCCTACGTATTTTGGGACTGGGGCGTGACATATTTTTGTGGTGGCCCATGCAGGTCCGATTTAAATCGTCTTGGCCACCTGACTGTGCCAAGCGAGGCTGCAAATTAGGAATAGATGTTATGATTGTTGAATAGGATCTCAATCCATAATCGATTTCAAAAACTCTTTGTATGTGATTATCGCCCTTGGACTTCCAATTTACATTCATTCAATCTTCATCGATATCGCTATCCTTCTCTCGTCCCCTATTGTTCGGGAAGACGAATGCTTGTGACTGATGAATTCTTTCCAGAAGAAGATCGAAGACCAGACGGCAGAAGACAGAATTCGTATACCTTTCTCTGAGAAGATTGTTACCTTATCAGGATAGATTGGTGGGTTCTTTGGATTCTAGATCTAGTATTGAAGGTTGGCAAGAGAGTTGGACCCACTAGTACCCTACCCGTGCTTGAGGTAACAGTAATCTTGGAAGCACTGAGAGCTAGAAGGATTGTTGATCATGACCTAGAATGATTTATGGAAATGCATAACCTGATGATGGACACTAGTGGTTGGATATGATAGCAATACCAGGAATGCTATTATGGACTAGAGGAGATCTCTCACTTGGAAGATGATGATCTAATACCAGAAATTTTAGTATGTGCTTGGGTGACATCATTATTATAATTGTACTATGTGACTTGGACAGATAAATAACGAAAAGAAAGAATTCGAGGAATAGAATCTTAGGAAAAATTTGAGGAGAAGAGAAATTGTACTTTAGGCAGGGGAGAAAATTTTCTTTTAAAGGATTAGTGTGGTAAACAGAACAGGAGAATTTATTTTGAGGTTAAGTCTGGACGATGACACCGTCCTAGCATGAGTTGATTGAGCCAATACCATGCGACACTAGATTGTCGACGTAGTTGCATTTATATTTTTTAGGCCACCAGGTTACCCTGAGTTGAGTACAGGGAGCCCAAGAGTATGGTGCCCATCTACTTTAGGGGTATACAATGCAGGAGATAAACCAGTGTACCACCATGTTATATCAGAGTTGAGAATGTTTTTCTAGAGGATCTTCTAGGCCTGCCACCTGACAGAGAAATGGAGTTTGTTAAAGAGTGGACTCCCAGAGCCGAGCCAGTTATTCTCTCATCTTCAGACTAGCACCGATATAGTTGGTTGAGTTGAAGATCCATAGTAGAGGATCTCTTAGACAAGGATTTCAGTCGGGCTAGTGTTTCCCCATGGGAAGCAACTATCTTAATAGTGCCGAAGAAGGATGAGACAGTATACTTGTGTATCGATTACAGGGTGTTAAGGGCGGTAACGAATAAAGAACAAGTGCCCTATGCCACGCATCGATGATTTATTTGATTAGCTTAGCGGCGCATATGCATTCTCGAAGATCGGTCTCAGATCAAGTTATCACCAGATCAAGGTACGGGGAGAGGACATTCCGAAGACGGCTTTTCGGACAAAGTATGGACACTGTGAGTTTCTAGTCATGTTGTTTTAACCAACGTGCCAGTAGTATTTATGGGTTTGAAGAACAATATTTTCCACTAGTACTTGGATAAGTTCTTGGAGGTAATTATCGATGATATCTTGGTGTATTCTAAGAGCCAGAAAGAGCTCAACATGAGATAGAGACACTGGCTAGAGTTGATGACAGATTATGATATCGAGCTGCAGTACTACCCTGGCAAGGCGAATGTAGTAGTAGATGCCTTGAGCAGGAAGCCTATGGCATATTTTTACGATTCATCGCCAGTTGTTAGAGGATTTTCAGAAACTCAAGATTGAGATTGTATTGCCAGGCATGGATGGACAGATGGTCAGTCTCGAGGTTCAGTCTATATTGATTGAGAGGATCAAGGCAGCCTTGCCTACAGATACGAGATTTAGACGATTGCGAGAAAGGACAGAGGCCGACATGCAAACAGGACTCAGGATTCATGAAGACGAAATATTGAGGTGTGGAGATCGCCTAAATGTTCCGAGTGGTGAGCTACGCCAAGAGTTAATGGCCGAAGCACATAGCTCAATTTATTTCATTTATCTCGGGGGTACGAAGATGTACCGAGACTTGAGACAGCATTTCTGGTGGCATGCGATGAAGAGAGAAATTATAAGATTCGTGGCGAAGTGTTTAGTTTGTCAGCAAGTCAAGGCTGAACATCGGAGGACTGCAGGATTATTGCAGCCACTTCCCATCCCCGAGTGGAAGTGGAAACACATTACCATGGACTTCGTCACAGGATTTCCGCGGAGCCCTAGCGGGAAGGATGCAGTTTGGGTTATCGTAGACAGACTCACCAAGTCTACACATTTCTTGCCCTTCAGAGTTGGGCAGTCCACAGAGATACTAGCTGACATATATATGAGGCAGATAGTACGATTACATGGAGTGCCTGTCAGCATCATATCGGATCGTGATTCCAGATTCATGTCACATTTTTGGCGGAGTATGTAGGAGAGCCTAGGAACTCGTCTCAAGTTCAGCACTGTATATCATCCACAGACTGATGGTCAGTCAGAGCGCATGATACAGATATTAGAGGATATATTGAGAGCGTGCATGATTGATTTTGGAGGATCTAGGGAGGACCACCTGTACTTGGTGGAATCCTCCTACAATAACAGTTACCAGGCTAGCTTACAGATGGCACTTTATGAGGTACTGTACAATAGAAGATGTAGGTTGCCAGTTTGATGGAATGACATGGGAGAACGTCAGATACTTGGTCCAGAGTTGGTGACGCAAACAGTAAAGAAAGTCAAGTAGATTCAAATCCACCTGCCTGTAGCACAGGACAGACATAAACATTGGACAGAAGCGCACCGCAGACCATTGGAGTTTAAGGAGGGTGACCACGTATTTTTGAGGATATTACCTACTTGCGGTACCATCAGATTCGGAGGCAGAGGCAAGCTGGGTCCGAGGTACACCAGGCCTTATGACACCTAGGAACGAGTTGGCGAAGCGGTTTATTGTCTTGGATTGCCTCCATCATTATAAAGGATGCATGATGTATTTCACATATCGCAGTTGAGGAGAAATGTGGCAGATTATATTCGGCAGCATTTTTCGTATTTATTTGGGGATAGAGGTACGAATTTTCGTACCGCAATTGATGACCAGTTTGTTTAAAATTCTTGTAGCTAGTATCATGCCTTACTTTTAATTTTGGGGACGAAATTTTTCTAAGTTGGGAAGAATGTAAACCCCCTCGATTAATTCTATAGATAGTCAGGTTTGAATTTGGAAAATTTTGGATTTTTCAGAAGATGATGAGGTTTAGAGTTGAGTCGTCTATTATTTTATTTTAATTAAACCTTTGGCGCACCCTACCGTTGCTATTTTATTCGGAGCATAATATCAGTCCATAAATTCTATCGGACTATTGTACTTCTGACTTGACTCACCAATTTGGGCACTGGACTTTTCCGTCACTCAAAAATCAAATTCGTTGTGGCCTAAATGAATTGCACAACTTCCCGTACCCTAAAATCTATATTTAATTTCGTGTCGGACACCTGTGTCGTTACCCTCAATTTTGAGATACCAACTTAACCCGTTGAGTCGGACCAATTAAAGGGTCCAAGACTGACTCCAAGCCCCCACCTTTTTTGACCTTTGTGTCATTTCTGAATTAAGACCCCAAGTGCCCCCATTTAATTTAAAAGCGCGGGACACTTGAAATCCTATTTAAATAGAGGATACAGATTTTGCCTAATCCTATTTTAATCCCCAATTAATCCCGATGACCATTAAATTAAACCCGTGCTAAACACCCAACACCCCCTCGCCATGCAAATCATCAATCTCAATTTTCTCCATAATTTTTGTGTCATTTTATGTGTTCGTGCAATTTTCCGAATTTAAGGGGCTAAGTTGCAATTTATTAATTTTAGGTGTCCTCACCTCATTGGGCTAGGCCAAATGGAGAAGCCCCCTCCCCTTTGACCAAGTCAAGCCTCCCTCTTCCTTTCATTTGGATGAAGAATTTACTTCTTCATATGTAATCACATCCACCCATTTGAAATGGGCAAATCCTGACCACACATTCCCACATCACCTCCCATATTTAATGTCTACATCACACCCCTTCCCTCAAGGCCGACCCTAATCCCTAGGTGTGGAAAACTCACCCCTCTCTCTCTTTCCTCCCTCATTCATAATATTTTTCATACAAATTTCTTCTTCTTTCTTTCTTCTTCTTTTTCCTTTCTTCTTCTTCTTCTTCTTCTTCTTCTTCTTCTTCCTTTCCTCTTCCTGGAGAGGAGCCCCCGGCCGGCCGAGCCCGCAGCACTCACGGCAGCCACTACATTCTTCTCCGACCGACCGACTCTACTCCGACCACACACCCGCAGAACTCCACCCCACGGGATGCTCCTCCATTTCTCCGGCGTCTGAGTCTCCTCATCCCCGGGCTGCTCGGCCACTCCCCGAGCTTCGGCGTTCGAACCCTCCTCCGGCGAGCTGTCCACCCGCACCATTTTACCCCATTACACCAACACCATGGCACCATCACCTCCACCACCTCACCCACTCGATCATCGCCGCCGTCAGCCCGCTCGGCTTCAGACATTTCCCCCCGACTCCGGCCTACTGCTGTCCGTTCGTCCCTCATCTCCGGAGATGAACCGCTCAGCTCCGACGAGCAGCTGTCCTACCTCACTCCGGTCTGTGCAGCCGCAGAGTCGTCCAACGGCTGATCCCCCACCGGCCTACTGCGATCACCACGACCCCCGCAGCCCCGGCGGCTTCCCCAGTAGCTGCTGTACCCGACGGCTCTCCACGAGTCCTCACCACCACTCTCCGGCGAGACGCTGTGCAGCTCTCCTCCGGCCAGGCCATGGCCATTGCTTCAGCGAGTTGCTGACTATTGCATCACCTCCACTTAGCCGATATCCTCCGTCCAGCGAGCCACGTCAAGGTTGACCCCCCTCTCAGACGTTGTGGATTTTGTTTTATGTAATATTAAGTTTAGGGTTAATGTTTAAGTGTGTTGATTAATTTCTTTTATATAACTTAGCTAATATCTAGGGTTTAAATCCATAGGTATAAAATAAAATTTATGGATATACATTAAGTCAGGAATTGAGGATAATGGGATCTTTGTTTGGAGTTATATTCGTATTGGAAATTTAGAAGGTAAAGTACATGGTTAGTAAATAAGGTTTTTAAATGCTAAGTTGAGATGTTAGGGTTTCCAATTAATATATACATTTTATCATTGAAATATGGATGGGCATTGTGGAGCAGGTGATGGATTGTGGGAAGGGTGTAATATCAAACCGATAGTCATTGATTGGAGACCGAGAAATAATAATAATTTAATCGAGGAGCAGTTTTAAGGTAAAATATTAATGGGTGTATATTCGAGGGTTTAATAAATAATTGATAATTTATTTGAGGACGAGATACGTCAACGTGCATGAGAATATCGGTAAAGACCCAGGGCAAAACCGAGAATTTGATCATGGTTTGAACTACTGAATATAGTGATGAATAGTGAGATCGAGGACTTGTTTGAGGAAAGTATACTGTGATTGATTGTATTAGATATAACCTACCAGGGTTAACCTTGGTCAACCCTCTAGATTAGTGTCTAGGTGTCTTATAACTGAGATTGTAGCCTATGTTTAGACGTGCGTCGCATCCCTGCTTGACGTAGAATATATTATTGATTTTTGGTTTGTATCTATCTCTAGGTACTGCAGGACCTGAGGGCTTGGACGTGGTACCGGGACCCTGTCATCAGTAGCCGCACGCAGGCAAGTATACCTTGCCACCCTGTATTTCAGTTCTCAGATATTTATTGTTTCATTATGTACAATGTGCACTTATTTTTGTTGACGTTCGATACTTCGCGTCCGGTTCACAACCGGGTGAAGACGTACGTCGTAACGTCTTAGAAAAATTGTTAGATGCTTTATAGTACCTCGATGCACGTACCTGAGTACATCGATACCCCAGGATACACTCATACACTGTGATCGTGCCAGATTCCTGTATCCTGATACTGGCATCATGACCAGAGACTAGGATGACCTTAGGGTCGCGTTTGTTGAGTTATTTTTTGTGTGTCGAGACTGTAGATAGAGGTTCAGGTTCAGCGCACCATCGTTGACCGCTTGGGAAGGGGAAGACAGTTACTAGACGTTTGGGCTACTCTGCACGCGCTTATATTTATGTAGTATTTTTGTATTGATTCCTGTATCTAGTGTAGTAGTATCACCCGTGTGACTCTTTGCCCGGAGCTGCGGTACGTGCCGTGTGTTTCCGTGTCCGGAGCTACGATTTTATTTTTGAAAGCTCACGCGTCGAACATTGTCTTTAAACTGTGTCACACTTATTTGGTTATGATAGAGTACCCTGTTGTTGCACTTGTACTTTCTGTTTACTTGGCATATTGTATTTATGTACCTTGTTACGTCCCTCTGAGGACCTGGTTTCCTGCCAGTTTTGCAGCATAGATGATTACGGAGTATTTGGAGTTGCTGTTGGAGTTGCAGGTCTTACGGGCATGGTACCAGGTACTCACATTATATCTACCGGCATTATGGTTATTTTACATTGTTTATTTCATCTGCTGTTGTAGCCTAGTTTTTATAGACTCATACTTCTTCTCGAGTCTATTCAAGTTAGTGTATTATTGGGCGGCCGACTCTAGCACATATAGCTCTTTCTTGTATACTATTGTACATTGTGGATTGAGACATAGAGGTTTATATTTATGGAATACATAGATAGTGCCCTTTATATTACAGCTTATACGTATTCGAGTCAGACCAGAGTCTGGTCGAATGCGTAGCTAGCATGTCACGTATTCCTGGTCCTACGTATTTTGGGACTGGGGCGTGACACTTTTGCTCCGAATCTGGTAACTCCTCGCATGGACGAGACTTTGAGAAATACCCGATTACCTTCTAAGAACTCAAGTGGTCATCGATGCATGTCTGAGTAGCTTTTCTGACGACTCTGTGCTACCTTTAGCCATTCTCGAATCAAACGAATCTTCTGAACGGTTTGCTCCACAAGTTCAGGGCCAAGAATTTGTCGTTCACCAACTTTGTCCCAACAGATCAGGGATCTGCACTTCCGTCCATATAACGCCTCATACGGCGCCAATTTGATGCTGGATTGATAGCTATTGTTGTATACAAATTCGGCTAATAGTAGATGCATGTCCCAACTCATCTTTATGTCTAAGGTGCAGAGTCGTAGCATGTCTTCGAGGATTTGGTTGACACGTTCTATTTGACCGTCTGTCTGAGGATGGTAGGCGGAGCTGAACTTCAACTTTGTCCCCATTGCTGACTGTCGGCTTTCCCAGAAGTGCGATAAGAATCGACCATCTCTATCGGAGATAATGGATACATGCACGCCGTGGAGTCAAACAATCTCGTTGAGGTAGATCTGGGCCAGACGGTCGGCACTCCAAGTACTTTTGATAGGCAGAAAGTGAGCTGACTTGGTGACTCGATCAACGATGATCCAGATGGCATCATTCTCCCGTTGTATTTTTGGCAAACCAACAATGAAATCCATCATTATATGTTCTCATTTCCACTCCGGTATAGCGAGGTTCTGCATCACTCCACCCGGCTTCTGGTGCTCGACCTTTACCCTGTAACACCCTGTTCCGCTCAAGCGGACTGCCGTCTCAAACGGCAATAGTGCAGCTGTCCCGACCCGCTTTGCCTCGATCAAGAAGCAAAGGATATCCAGACTTGTCCCTACAGGAATTCAGCTTAGACTTTTAGAGGCTCGCTCGGCGTATCGCTCTACCGAGATGAATCATCGCTAAGGTGGGTGGCTACGGTGAACTTGTCTTTGCTTAGCCAGCACACATAAAATCTTGAATATTCATGCTAGTCGCTAGGTGAATCACCCCTGCATGCTAATAATTCCAACGCACCTAGCTAAGAAAATAATCCCAACTTGTATTGCTATGCTAGAACATGGAAAATAAAATACCGCTTATACTCAGACCCTCGCATGCTAAGTCCCTAACGGTTTCATCTCTCGGCTTACCTTCGGGTCCGAGCAAACATGTCTGCTTATGTTCCTTAGAAACGCATGCTTGTTTGCTTGTATGTTGTCATGTTTTCATCTAAACCCCGAAAGACTACTACGTAGTCGTTCCGTGCCTGAATGAACCTGCAAGTATCCAGGACCGTTAGGTCACCAAGGAAATTCCCGAACCAGGCAATCTGCACCCTGAATGAATGAATCCCTGAATCACATCTCGAGGAGCAAACTACTGAATCCTGCCTCAACAAGTTCTATATATATATTCTGTTTCGAACTCGTTCCATACCGGACCTGTTCTTATATATATATTCTGTTTCAAACTTGTTACTGTACTTGACCGAGACTCTGACCTGCATGTCGCGGACAACTTGTAAAAAGGTGATCTTCGGATCTCGTTCTGCGGGCGGTCGCCGGGGCACTGGGGCCGACCCGGTCTAGACGGAACTTCTGGTAGTCGTCTGTATCGGCGGGATAAGTGCAAGGCCCATCATGTTTATTGCTTGCACTTCATCCTCGACCTTGAGACTACAAACGGTAGTCGTCTGTATCGGCGGGATAAGTGCAAGGCCCTTCGTTTCTATTGCTTGCACTTCATCCTCGACCTTGAGACTACAACTGGTCCTTTATGGCTATGCCAGCGACTTCTGTTCATATAGATAAGTCATCCTCGCTTAGCGGCTATTCACGTGCGAGTCACTGCTGTTTGTGGTATTAAACGAAAGAATTAAAGTGTATTTCAATGACGGGGTTTGTGCGAAACCCGCGCTCTTTGGTTTACAAACAAACTTGTACAATGTAATCATATACGAGGATGTGGGAGTATAATTTATTTAATCTGGGTATAAATTGCTATAGGTGTCTGATCTGCGGTCGATCACTTTAGCCCTTGGACCACGCGATGTTGAAGAAGTGCCGTGGAAGACAGGTAGCAGCTTCGAAGGTTGTAGGAGAGGGTGGATGCACGATGCCGAAGTCGTCGATCCCCGCTCTTTGCTTGAGCTCCGGGCTCTCTCTCTCTCTCTCTCTCTCTCTCTACTCCTCCTTGTTCGACCTTCTCCAATTGTCGACCTTGGATCTGATATTGGTATTCTTGACCAAATTTTCCGACCTTGTTCCCCATTGACAGGGGCCTCTATTTATAGAGTCTTTGGTGACAGTGACCACTCCGTTGGTGTAGCAACCGAGGAGTGGAAAGTACAACACCCTTTTACATAACGGTTAAAGTAATCAATGCCTACGTATAGATGATCTTTTGACTGAGCGGGTGACGTGGGTCCAATTAAGGGGACACAACACGTACGGTTGCTACTAAGATCACGGCGTAAAAGCCACGTGGGTAGGTATCCATTGTGTAGAAGAGGTTGGCGTAGAAGCCAAATGTCCGTCACTATGGCATAGAAGTCAAGTAGGCATAAAAGCCGAACAGGCATAGAAGCCGAGTAGGCATAGAAGCTGAGCAGGCATAGAAGTCGAACAGTCGTAGAGACTGAGTGGTCGTAGAGACTGAGTAGGCGTGGAAGCCGAGTGAGCACAGATCCTAAATGGGCGTAGAAGCCGCTGCATATCGTGCCAGAATGGGCGTAGAAGCTGCTGCATATCGTGCCAGAATGGGCGTAGAAGCCGCTGTATATCGTGCCAGAATGGGCGTAGAAGCCGCTTGAGCACAGATCCTGAATGGGCGTAGAAGCCGCTGCATACCATGCTGATGTGGATGCCTTAGCCGAAATTACGGCTTTTGAAGATATAACCAAATCTCTTGCAGAGATTTGCCATCATCTTATGCATTAAATGCGGAGGCGTATTTCGAAGGTCTGCAGGCCTTCTATGCACCCGTTGCAGAGACGTGTCTTGAGAGAAACTATCACCGCTCTGTGCAATTAGACGTGGAGACGTGCCTCGAATCCCGTACGAAGTGCAGCTTTTGACGTGGCAGGCGGTTTGTCTGCTGTGGAGCGTAAAACAGCTCATGTTTGCCTGTGTAAAACAGGGCGGCGTATTCTCTTGTATGCAAAAGAGCGGTTTATGCTGAGGGGACTCCAGTAAACGACGGTTTGGTGATATTTTACCAAATCCTCTGCATTAAATGGTGAGATCCGCCATCATACTGTGGAACGCGTCCTGAGAGGTCTGCCATCGTTTCCAGCCGTCGTCTGGGTAGCCGTGCATCACCTTTTGTCAGGAGTCAGAGGTCAGATTCACTGCGTGACTTGACAGGTTCATTTCGGGGAAGATGAAGCGTTCCTCGTACGCTATAACGCTGCTTTGAAAGCGGATGAGTTTTATGCCATGGAGGCGATGAAGAACTCTGTTCACGCTGGAGCGGCCTGGACGTACTGTACTTATGCGGATGGTACTTTGAGCTTTATTCTTTACGCTATATTTTAGCAGAGAAAACTCTGTTGTACGCCTGATGGCTCTGAAGGTCTCTGCTTACGCTGCTCTGTATTAAGAGGCTGCGTAGCTCTTCCCAGCGTATTTTTCATACTTCTACAAGACCCCCTTCAGAGCTTTTAAATTCCTTGGAATTTGAAACGCTTTGAACGAAGCATGAACGGCCCCTCGTAACTCGAAACATTTCTGAATGGAGCGTTGAAACGGTCGGTGCAGACTTTATGGCGGATTTATGGGGGACCGCTGTGATCTCTTTTGCCTATAAAAGGCTGGGGGATTTAGCCTATTCTCCCCACATCTTCATCACCACGCAGAGATGATCACCGGAGTTCGCCGGGTCGATTTGAGGAAGAAGGAGATCATGTTCTTCTAGCGTGTAAGGAGCCAAAAAAGACGGCGTCTTCGAGCAAGTGTCCACTGCAACGATGGATCATGGAAGGATATCTTAGCCTCCCTTGCTCGGGATAATCAGCAACTTTGTATGGCGTTGCCCCAGGAGAGAGAAAGGGTCGTATTTGATCACGCAGCTTGCAAGCTGTATCTCTTCTCCTTAGATCCCCGCGGACAAGATTAGACAAACCGTAATCTATCGTCCCCGATCGAGCTGGGTGGAAGACCCCTCAGCTGGATCGGCCATGGTGAATGGAGGATCTTTTTGTTCATTACTGTGGAAGTAAATGAACCGCCATGGAAGAAGAGGAAAACCTTCACCGGTGCGAGAACCTGTCCGAACAGATTCAGGGTGCGATTTTCCGACGACGATAACGAGGAAGCCCTTTGTAGACGGGATTTCCCTCATATGTAATCATGACTCTGATTTTAATAAAATCATCTTGCTTCTTCCTATGATCATCTTGCCATACGTTGCTGTGAAGTCTGAATATGTGCAGCTTCAACACGTCTGAATCTGTACGCCGACTCTGTAGAAAGAGTGCTAGGTCCTATCCTTTACGCATAGCGAGTAGTCCATAGAACGCTGTAGAGCATTTTGAACATTTTTAGAACTGTCCTGTTGCTAGGACTGAGGAATCGTGTAGAACTCTGAACTTCTGGTGAACAGAATTTTTTGTTCAGTCTTCGTCTTCAAGAGTGACTTCTCGAAAATCCTTTAGAACAAGGTCGAGGAATGGCTGTCAAAACTGAGTTGCCATCTTTTGATAGACGAGATATTCAGACTGGAGTCTGGATGAACCTCCAATTGACCCGAGAAGAGTAATTTCTCAATATTTGAACTCTTGTATGTTTCGGGTACTTAGGATATGTTGAGGCCAAGGAGGAGTATCTTCTGTGTGAACTCCTGTAATTGACCGTCTTGGGGACTGTTCGAATATACAAAAAGTCGTGGAGCGAGAAATTATCAGTCTGTAGCCTCCGGGCGTAAAATACCGTCGAGCATGAAATCGTAGACTTGTAGTTCCTGTGCGTGAAGTCATGGGTTTGTGGCCTCTCGAGCATAAAAGCTACTGAGCACAAAGGCATCCGGGCCAAAAACCTGACTTGTAGCTGTCGAACGTAAAGTTGTAGATTCGTAGCCGTCGAGCGTAGGAAGCTCCTTTAGCGTAGAACAGTTTATCTGTAGCTCCTGAAAAGAAAATTTTTCCGAGCGTGAAGTCTTGCGGATCTGTTGCTTCTGAGCGTAAAATGAGCGCCACCGAGCGTGAGATCATCGATTTGGTATCTGCTGAGCGTAAGTCATAGATTTGTGGCCTCTCGAGCGTAAAAGCTACTGAGCACAAAGGCATCCGGGCGTAAAACCATAGACTTATAGCTTGCGAGCGTAAAACCGTAGATCTGTTGCTGTCGAGCGTAGAAAGCTTCTTCAGCGTAGGACCTGCTGAACCGTCTTTGCACGAAAAACTTTTTGAATTTGCTGACTGTTCGTCTTTCAAGGTTAGTGGGCTGATGTGGCATCCAATCATAACCCATTATTTAATTTTGCGAGATTTGGTTAGGGTCTCGAGGAGTCCGTCTGAGGATTCGAGGAGTCGGCCCGAACTCTATATATATCCCAAGTTTTCTGAGAGAGAAACTTTTTATCCGTCTTCTGCGAAAGAGAGCTTTCGACTGTTCGAGTTTTTCTTCGTTCTCTCTCCGAGCATCTCGAGTCTTCAGAAAATGGCGTTGAAACAGACCTCCTCCGCCAAGGGAAAGGGTATAGGTTCCTCTTCTCATTCTTCCGCCCCAGCGAGGGAGTCTTTGGTCGGTCAAGGCGAACTTCCTTCTGAGCGAAGTGTCCTGCCGACGAGCAGTGCACCCGGTCTTAGAGGTAAAGCCTTCGGGGTGACAAAAATGACAAAAAATCCTTCGCACACGTTGAAGGTGACCGCGCTAGGTCGTCTTCTGTGCTGATAGCCTCTTCTTGAGGAAGATGATGCACGGAGGTATTTTCATCTTTTATGCCCACATTTCTAATGTGTCAGCGTAAAGACTCCATATTTTTGTAGTTCTGAGCGTAAAAGCTCTGGCTACCAAAAATTAGGGTATATCATAAAATTTGAATTTTACGCTTGTGGGGGACCTCCGGCGTAAAATTGCCAGATTTGCACAATCCTGCGTAGAGCACAGACTGTTGTTTCTTTCGGTCCGTACGTTTGTGCAAGACTTGTGATGACGTATTTTCTTTGCACTTTTTTAGTTGACTTGGGTGAGTCTCCACTGGCCGAGGTGATGGGCTCCGCTGCTGGGATGCTGCACTCGAACTACCTGGAGGATCTGTCCCATGTGGCATTCCCTATCTCAGGACCCCACTACCCTGAAGGAAGGAGGATCTTAATATCGGCTCAGGGCGAACGAATGTTGCTGAGCATGATCAACGGGGAGCCTCTGACTTATGTAGACGGGGAGTCGTACGTAAAGCCGGCTTTCCTTTTTGGGGACATGATCGACAAACAGTCCCAGACGAAGCCTAAGAGGGAGCCCTGGGTTTTCCCAGCCGAGAATTTGGTTTTGTACCTGCCAACGATGCCGAGGGATTATCCCATCTCGACCTTCTTTCACGCGATGCATCCTAGGAAGGTGTTATGGACGCTGACTCCTGATCTTCACGGCAAGCCGGGGAAGATTTTTTATCTGAAAGGAGCTGACCAGGGGTCATTCGTCAGTCGCCCCTCCGGCGTTGTGACTTTTTTCAGAGGACTGTGCCCGGGCAGTGTTCCAAGTGAAGATATCTTGGTGATCCAGCCGGTCCAATTGCCGACCTTCTGCAACGACTTCATGGGTCGAGGTGGGGTATATCCCAAGGAGAATCCTCGGTGCAATGGGTGGATCGCCCCAACGAACTCCCGATGGAGATGCCTAGTTGACTGGGCCTTGATGCACTTCTGGAGAGAGTTGGAGGGCATTGGACTATACGCCGCTGTGAGTGCGACGAGCGTCGGGTTGCCTCTGAACCCTAATTTGTTCCTGGCGCTGATGGAGCGGTACATTCCGCTCACCGGGACCTTTGCCACTCCACTGGGGGAGTTGGGATTGGCGCTCCACGAGATGGCAGTTGTCTCGAGACTGCCGATGGGGGATACTCCATATGAAGAGTATGTTCCCACCAACCGGGAGTTGGAGGATTTGGACCCTCGGGTGGCGGAAGTATATCAGGAGCTGATGTGTCAATACTTCGCGTGCACCTCCTTTTATAACGAGCCTTCTGATTTGGCTCACACCACCAAGTGGATGTCCTACCTCTTCTTCCACCGAGCCAGGGCCGCTAGGTCGGAGAAAGCCTCGGGTGGCAAGAATGAGCCCGTGAACTGTTTGGGCGTGCTTAGTGCCCAGGTTGTGGAGACTCTTATGGAGGAGGCTGAAGCTCCGGATCAGATTCTTGTCAAGGGGATAGGAAAGTACCCAGAAGGCACTAAGGCCTGTAGTTACTTGAGGCGCTGTCGCAGGCATTTGTCTAAGAAAGCCCAGCTGGCTGGTTTCCTCTCCATATGGCTGCGCAGAGTAGTGGTGCCAGGTACCGCGTCCGCAGACCGCATTCACCGGAACATCCTGTGGCCGGCAGTGCGCCTGGTGTTTGGGGCAAGACTGGGCTTACTTCCTGCTATGGTGTGCCGTATACAGGCCGGCTTGAGAGCCATAACTGACGGGTTGCTCGTCGACGAAGCTCGACGTGAGAGTTTTCCCAGGGTGGAATTACCATACCTATACTTGATGGGATGGTTGATTCTCCACAATCCCCGGGTGATGTCTCCTGGGTCCGGTAGCAGCTCGGGGGGTATATTCTTGCTAAATTACAAGGATTCCTCCTGGAATGTGAGCACAGTTTTAGACTGCCGACTGGTGTTGAACCTCAGCCACGGTTGGAAGCTCCTCTGTACTTCTCCCCCCGTGCATCGCAATCAATCAGGGGTGCGGCTTGAGGATTCAGGTGGAGAGAAGACCGACCTTTCCCGGGAAGCTTTTAACTGGTTGGTCTGTATTAGATCCTCCCATCTGCTGTACAGGAGCGAAGATCACTGCTTCTTCGAGCCCTACTTGCCTAGTCGGTTTGCCAGGCAGTTTGGGTACGATCAGTTGCATGTGGGCAATGCCGTTACCAGCTTTAGGTCCAGGGGCGGACTCATTGATGGAGCTAGAGGGTGGCGATATTTTATCATGGGTTGTACGAGGGCAACCTTCATTGTGCCGGTCGTTACAACCTCCACAGAGCTTCGCATTCTCTATTCTTACGCCCAGTTTTACGTGGCGATTAACACCTTCCATCGTGATTTTGACGCGCGTGGAAGCTTCCGGGTGCCTTCTCCCAAGCCTGGGGGAAGAGTTGACGTCCCTTCGGTTTCTTCGGACGAAGGTGAGGAGTCTGGTACTCCGGACGAGCCTCTGGTGTCGGTGCCGAGGTGCGAAGTGCCTCTGCCTGCGGGGGCTTTGGTAGTCCCTTATGGGAAGCGACGGGCTTCTGCTCTGAAGAAAGTTTCTCTTCGCAAGAGGAGGAAGGAGACGGTTGCTCGTCCTCTCCGCATTCCTGGTATTGAGGCTCCTGGGAGTGAGCCTGCCTCTCCCTACATCGGGGATAATTCTTTGGCTGGAGGTTCCTCGCCTTCTAGAGAGGGACCTCCTACAGTTTCGGTCGTCGATGCCGAAGAATCCTTGTTAGAGGTGGCTGTGGCGGCTACTGCTCCAGGTAGCGGAGCGAGATTGCCTGTGTGGCCGAGGCAGATGGGAGAATCTTTCCCGAGGCCAGCAGCGGGCATGACTCCTGCCGCGTCAGTGAGCGCGTCTGGCAAGATTCTGGCCGATGAACTTCGACCACCTTTTGGTGGAGGCCTGACAGAACTCTCGGCGATGTCGGTCGGCCCACCTCCTTCTCCAGGTATGACGATTCGCATTGCGTGATTAAGGCGTGGTTTAGCTATATCGACTGCAGATGCGTCGTATATGCCGTTGGCTCCGGATAAATGTCGTCTTTATGCCTCCCTTCAGAAAGATTGTCATCATACTGATATTGACTTTCTCGTCTTCTTCTCAGGGGATAGCGCCCACGGGGAGTATAGCGTTGAAGCGCATTCTGGTTCCGCTCGGGCTTCTGACGAGGAGGCATTCGACTTTGATGAGGAAGTGGCTTCGGAGGCCAGTACGCCCGGAGTAGCTTCGTCACCTCGAGAGGAGGATGAACACGTCGTCGTGACCTTGCCTCTTGTGAGTGTGGTGACGACTTCGACCGCCGTTACCGCACCTTCTTCGATTGTGCCATGTGTCGATGTGACGGCTGTGGCCACCTCGTCTATAATCATCCCTGGAGAGGGACTTGCTGACATTGCGGGCGCTCCCGTTCAGTCGGATCTAGTTGCGTTGACTGAGCAACATACCAGCCTTTTCTACACCGGTTTGAGAACGATGGTATCAATGGTGTTAGCGAAGAGTCTGGATTTTGAGCGCCTGAGGAAGACTTCTCTCGCTTCGATCGGGGTCATCAGGGAGCTCGGTGATCCCGGGGTAGTTGACGCCCTGGAGGCGGGGGTTAATGGGTTAGAGAAACCTATTAACGAACATTTGCGGTTGACTCGGGCCTCGATGCTGATGTTCAGGCTCGGTTTGACCTCATGACTGCGCGGCTTGCTACGAAGCTGGAAAGCCTAGACAACTCTATCCAGAAGCATAAGCTGGAGATGGATAGGAGAAAATTTGTCGTGGAAGAGGCTCTTGTCGTTGAGACGCAGTGTCATTCTGAGCATGAAGGGAACGCAGCGAGGGTCTCCATGCTGAAGGAAGAACTCGCTCGGGCAGAGGAGTGGGCTTCCCAGTCGTTGGCGGGTCTGGAGGTAGCGTTTGGCCGACTGAGCACAGCGCGACGGGAGTTGGACCGTGCAGAAGCTGCTCGCGCGGGCTGTCTTCGGGCAAAGGCTGATCTGACCCTCACGGACACTCCCGAGGCACGGCTGGAGCAGGCTCGTACCGACGCCTTGGTTCTTAGGAATGAGAGGATAGCTGCGCTGGAGCGGCTGATTCATAATCTGACTCACCCGCCATCATGATGTATCCTTTCCCCTTTTTGCTTGCCCAGATGTAATTCTGCCTCCCTCTTGAGAATAAATAAAAGCGACTCTTTTCTGACTTTTGTGGACCCATCATTTAGGAATGTAAATGACAGGTTTTGATGAGAGTGATATCAGAGGTAGTATGGACATGATAGACTCCCGATAAGCTTCTTAGTAGGACACATCTATTCAGAGGTCATACGAACATGATATAGCGTAACCCTACCAATTGCGTTTTGGAAGTAGTTTTGTCAGAATCGAGATCCTTGCTATGTCCCACCAGAGCAGGGGAGATTAAGCATAGTACCTTTTCAGGAATTTGCCATTGATAGGAGCCATTAACAGGTCTCCATTAGGCTGGGCTATCCTGTAGGCGCCGTTCGAGAACGTTGTCTCGATCATATAAGGGCCTTCCCACTTGGGCTGAAATTTGCCTTTACTTCTGTGGGTAAGAATCATCGGCCTTCTTACTGCTAGAACTAGCTCGCCGACCTTGAACACTCTTTCCTTCACTTTATGATTAAAAGTTTTGGAAATGCATGCTTGGTAGAGCGCGATGCGCTGTTGAGCTTGTAGGCGTTTCTCGTCTAATCCTTCAAGCTCTTGGAGCCTTAACAGGTCATTCTTTTCTCGAGTCAACTCACTAGTCACTGCTATCCTGAGCGACGGGATCTGGATTTCGATGGAAAGAACTGCCTCGCTCCCGTAGACCAGTGAAAAGGGGGTACAACCTGTAGGTGTCCGTACCGTTGTGCGGTATGCCCAGAGACATTCGCCCAGCTTCTCGTTCCAGTCTCTTTTGTTTGAAGAGACGAACTTCTTCAGGAGTTTGATAATGGTTTTGTTGAAAGCTTTCGCCAAACCATTAGCAGCTGGATAATATGCCGTAGAGACAATATTATGTATTCGACTTTTATCGCAAAATCGATGAAACGCTTGGCTGATGAACTGAGGCCCATTGTCATGGATTATCCTTCGAGGAATCCCAAAGCGATAAATGACGTGGTGCTTGATGAAGCTGATCACGTCAGACACTTTTACCTCAGCCAGAGGGATCGCCTCTGCCCATTTGGAGAAGTAATCCGTGATGGCCAGTATGAACCGGTGGCCTCTGAAGGAGGACGGGTGAATGGGACCGACGATATCCATACCCCATGCTTCGAAGGGCCAGGATGCGACCGTAGGATGTAGATATTCAGACGGTTGGTGTATGAAGTCTGCATGAACCTGACAGGCTCTGCATTGTCTTGCATAGCTGATCGCGTCTGTGATCATAGTGGGCCAGTAGTAGCCCATTCTCCTGATACGATCCCGTAGCTTAGGACCGGGCTGATGCGCTCCGCATACGCCGTCGTGAGCTTCTCGGATAATCTGCTGTGCTTCGTCGTCTGAGAGACATCTTAATAGCAGTCTGTCGTAGGTTCGACGATATAGGCAGTGTAAAGATGCATCGAAATAGAAGCGTAATGATCGTCTCTTGACGGATACTGCTTCTTTGGGGTCCTCTGGCAAGATTTCGTATGCGACAAAATCTATAAAGGGACTTCTCCAGTCTCTTTCGGGGGGATCTGTGTTCACAGCGTGGCTGCGTTCTATGTGAAGGTTGTTCTTCACGCAGAATAAATCTCTGTTAAAAAGGATCACCGAATCTTGCCTTCTTATAGGGGTAGCTAAGTCCGCAGCTAGACTGGCCAGGGCATCAGCTTCCAGATTCTAAGATCGAGGTACATGCTCTAGGAAGAACCCTTTGAACGTCATGGCTATCTCGATTGTCGCTCGGTGATAGGGGATGAGGTCTGGATTTCGGACTTCGTATATTCCTCTGACTTGATTGACGATAAGCAGAGAATCACCGAAAGCTTCCAGGGATTCGACCCCCAGCACTTCAGTGACTTGGAGCCCGATCAACAGGGCATTGTATTCCGCCATATTGTTGGAGCATGGTTCATTAAGAGAGTATGTGTAGCGCCCCGTTCTCCCGGTGTGGAGAACGCGGCTAAGAAATACAAGACGGTATCGTTCGATCGGGATAGATTGAATTAAGAACTCGTCCTCGTTATGGATTTGTTTCTTCGGAATCGATTCCCATATTCAGTGGACTGCGCCCCAAGGATCGGCTTAGCGGCAGAGTTAGGAGGGACCTCTCCGCTGCTATCTTTTATTGCCTCGGTTTTCGATATCGCTTGTTGCTTTCGTGCTTTGAGTTGGTTTTGGGATTTGCTTGTTTTCCTTGAACGGTTTTGATGGTTTTTATTGTTTTCGTTCATTGACTTGCACTTCTATTCCGAGAATGGAAAGAGAGGAAGAAGTATTAATCGAGCTGTTCGTGTGCAGGTGAACGAGCAGTAGGCGGCTTGCGAGCGGAGTCGTGAAGCGCCTCTTTCCTTCTTCTTTCCAAAATCTAAGTGAGTGGCTACCAACCCGATTAGCTAGCCCTGCTTCCAAGCTTCACTCCTTGCCCCGATCAAACGATACCAAGTAAAATAAAAGAAACCAAGATAAAAGAGAATATACTTGGTTAATACTGCTTGTCAATCAAACTGTGAACGGTTACTTACTTGCATGCGTGTTCGCTCAGAAATATTTATCATATGCATAATACAAGTTAGAATGTATGCTCTTCTTTAAATTATGCTATGAACATAACTCATCCTGAATGCAATAATCTGATAGGGAGACTATGCCAAAGTAGCTCTCCTCCTGTTACTGTCCCGTACCTGTTATTGCCCTGATTTGCCTCAACTGCTAACTTAGTGTATATGTTGATCACGGACAACTTGTGCACAAGGTCTTAGTTCCTGTGGACGGTTGCTGGGGCACTGGCACCAATCCGATCCGGACGGAACTCCTGAATAGTCGCCTGTATCGGATGGAATAACTTGTGGCGCCCCTGTTTATTGCATAACTTGTTATTTCATTCATGTACTATGCCCCGTCCATTATGGCATCCCGCCAGTGATCCCCTGTATATTTAAACCTGTTGCATACTAACTTGTGTCTTCGTGGCAGGGAAGGCATGGTAAGTATTGTGCAGGTAATTCAGACGGTCAGGTAAAATCCACCTAACGGTGGCACGTTCATTTCAGTAAATTCTATATGCTGCTTACTTGTAAATGAACTAAGGCAAGATAGAAACCCACAAATATGCATGCTTCATTAAAACAACGTATTGATTGGTATAGTCAGGCTAGCTCGCCTTCACCAGCATGTTTCGATATGCTGACCCTCGTTGAAACAGGTTCTCCGCACTAAGGCGAACCTAGCGAGGAGCCGAAGTCGTCTATCCGATCCAGTCCAACTGTTGGCGCATCTTCACCGCGCCCCTGAAGCCTTTTAAAGTCCGAAGCTGCAACTCTTCATACACAAATGCAGCTCCGTGGCAAAGCCGTCCTCCAGCCTGGAGGTCTTTATCATTTTGAGTTTATAAAGGGATGTAATGTACAGGACTGCTATCTCATTTTGAGTCATCTCTTTTGTAAGCCGTTCGGCATATTAGCTAACTCGTTCAAGAGTTTGTAATAGATGTTCATTATCAATAAAGAGAACTTTTCTATGTTTCAAATCTGTGTTTTAATTTATCTGCGTACTCTGAATATGTGCTTGCTATGCAAATCATTAAAGCCTTGTGCGGGCGCAACTCCAGGCCCGCACGGCGGTCACGATTCGGGGGACGCCTCAAACGATTCTACGGAATCGGGTCATGACATAGTGGTATCAGAGCACAGATTCAAAGTTCCTTAGACTTCGTGCTGGAAAAGTTCCTTTAACGATCAAATTCCTGTGCGAAATCTTGAACTCGCTAGGCCAAAATAAGATACGTTCATGCAATAAGTCCATAATACATTATGATTCTAATGTAATTTACCTTCTTTTGAAGGAATGGATCCAGCGTAATCTGCAGCGCAACCACTGAACAAAACACAAGAAAGCAGTTCGGGCACTTCGGGAAGCTCTCAGAGCCAACGAGGCATGTCTCAAGTCGACCCGCTTGAGCGGGTAATGCAAATGTTAGAATCGTAACGACAACGAGACGATGCTCGCCAAGCCAAGCTCGAGAGTAATCTAGAGACCCGATTCTCAGTCCAACAAAAGCAGGTAGATGCCCTGCAACAGATCGTTCAGACTTTGGCTGCCAACCATTCTGCCGCAACAGCAACGACTCCGGTGGAACAGCCCGTGCTTGAAGTGGAGACGCCTCAAATTCCAAGGCCGAGGGACGTGACTGCCTTCAACTTGGGCCATTTCAAGAAAGTCTGCAACACCCCATTCAACGGGACTGAGGACCCAGTGGTAGCTCTAGATTGGTTAGCCGAGCTTGAAGATCACTTCACTCTGCTAGAGGTCCCCGAAGATAAGCGCGTCGCCTGCGCGCAACTACAGCTCCGCCTCAACGCACACGATTGGTGGGACGTGCATCGACGATCTCTCCAATTTGATCACGGAGAGGAGGCGATCTCGTGGATGACCTTTCGTGCCGCGTTCGAAGAGGAGTTTATACCCCCTCCAGTACAACGTCAAATGGAGAATAATTTCGTGCAACTGAGGCAGGGCAGTTTGACTGTGAAGCAGTACTCCGCCGAATTCAACCGACTCTCCAAATTCGCTAGGGCCTATTTACCTGATTCAGCGAGTCGAGCCAGAAGGTTTGAAGGTGGACTACGCCCTACCATCCATTCGCACGTGGTCAATAATCAGTACGGGACAATGCGTGAAGTCATGAATCATGCCCTATCCCTCGAACCGCAGTATTTTCACGTTTCCACCGGCGCTGTGCATACCTACAATCACAAACGCCAAGGCAACGAGGGAGGAAACAACGCTGCAAAGCGTCACAACGACGGCGGTTCACAAAAAGGAAATCGGAGGCTAATTTGTCATTTCTGTAACAAGCCGGGTCATACGGCCGATAAGTGCCGTCGCAAGCTAGGGTCTTGCCTCCGTTGTGGTGACCCCAACCATCGGGTAGATGTTTGCCCCCTCCCGGATCGCCGTACCCCTGCTCCCTAACGGTAGGCCCTGTTCTTAAGTTTCGGGACAAAACTTCCAATTGGTTGGGTAGGATGTAGCGCCCCGTTCTTCCGGTGTGGAGAACGCGGCTAAGAAATACAAGACGGTATCGTTCGATCGGGATAGATTGAATTAAGAACTCATCCTCGTTATGGATTTGTTTCTTCGAAATCGATTCCCATATTCAGTGGACTGCGCCCCAAGGATCGGCTTAGCGGCAGAGTCAGGAGGGACCTCTCCGCTGCTATCTTTTATTGCCTCGGTTTTCGATGTCGCTTGTTGCTTTCGTGCTTTGAGTTGGTTTTGGGATTTGCTTGTTTTCCTTGAACGGTTTCGATGGTTTTCATTGTTTTCGTTCATTGACTTGCACTTCTATTCCGAGAATAGAAAGAGAGAAAGAAGTATTAATCGAGCAGTTCGTGTGCAGGTGAACGAGCAGTAGGCGGCTTACGAGCGGAGTCGTGAAGCACCTCTTTCCTTCTTTTTTCCAAAATCTAAGTGAGTGGCTACCAACCCGATTAGCTAGCCTTGCTTCCAAGCTTCACTCCTTGCCCCGATCAAACGATACCAAGTAAAATAAAAGAAACCAAGATAAAAGAGAATAGACTTGGTTAATACTGCTTGTCAATTAAACTGTGAACGATTACTTACTTGCATGCGTGTTCGCTCAGAAATATTTATCATATGCATAATACAAGTTAGAATGTATGCTCTTCTTTAAATTATGCTATGAACATAACTCATCCTGAATGCAATAATCTGATAGGGAGACTATGCCAAAGTAGCTCTCCTCCTGTTACTGTCCCGTACCTGTTATTGCCCTGATTTGCCTCAACTGCTAACTTAGTGTATATGTTGATCACGGACAACTTGTGCACAAGGTCTTAGTTCCTGCGGATGGTTGCTGGGGCACTGGCACCGATCCGATCCGGACGGAACTCCTGAATAGTCGCCTGTATCGGATGAAATAACTTGTGGCGCCCCTGTTTATTGCGTAACTTGTTATTTCATTCATGTACTATGCCCCGTCCATTATGGCATCCCGCCAGTGATCCCCTGTATATTTAAACCTGTTGCATACTAACTTGTGTCTTCGTGGCAGGGAAGGCATGGTAAGTATTGTGCAGGTAATTCAGACGGTCAGGTAAAATCTACCTAACGGTGGCACGTTCATTTCAGTAAATTCTATATGCTGCTTACTTGTAAATGAACTAAGGCAAGATAGAAACCCACAAATATGCATGCTTCATTAAAACAACGTATTGATTGGTATAGTCAGGCTAGCTCGCCTTCACCAGCATATTTCGATATGCTGACCCTCGTTGAAACAGGTTCTCCGCACCAAGGCAAACCGAGCGAGGAGCCGAAGTCGTCTACCCGATCCAGTCCAACTGTTGGCGCATCTTCACCGCGCCCCTGAAGCCTTTTGAAGTCCGAAGCTGCAACTCTTCATACACAAATGCAGCTCCGTGGCAAAGCCGTCCTCCAGCCTGGAGGTCTTTATCATTTTGAGTTTATAAAGGGATGTAATGTACAGGACTGCTATCTCATTTTGAGTCATCTCTTTTGTAAGCCGTTCGGCATATTAGCTAACTCGTTCAAGAGTTTGTAATAGATGTTCATTATCAATAAAGAGAACTTTTCTATGTTTCAAATCTGTGTTTTAATTTATCTGCGTACTCTGAATATGTGCTTGCTATGCAAATCATTAAAGCCTTGTGCGGGCGCAACTCCAGGCCCGCACGGCGGTCACGATTCGGGGGACGCCTCAAACGATTCTACGGAATCGGGTCATGACAGTATGCCCGGTAGATGACGAGTTTATCAGGAGTGACCAGGACGATTCCTACCCCTGAAACCATGTTTCCCTGGGGACCAGTCCTGGAGGTGCCGTCAAAGAACAGTTGCCATGTGTCACTTTTTATTGCGGAATTACACTCTGCAACTTCGTCGGGAATGTCTTCGTATAACTTGGAGGCCTCCGGGATCGGATGAGAAACCAGGAAGTCGGCCAGCGCTTGGCCTTTGATGGACTTCTGCGGGATGTACACCATGTCATATGGTGTTAACAGTATCACCCAGGTTGCGAGTCGGGAATTAAGAATACTCGGCTTGCTCATCAGTACTCGAAGAGGGTTGATCCTAGAGATGATATGAATAGTCTAGCCGGTGACGTAGTACCGCATCTTTTGGATAGCGAACATCAGAGCCAGACATTCTTTCTCTACTGGGTTGTACCGGTGTTCGGCTCCGACCATCGTCCTGCTGAGGTAGTAGATAGCCTGCTCATGCCCCACGTCGTTCTTCTGCGCTAGAAGAGCTCCTAGCGAATGATCTATTGCTCGGACGTACAGCAAGAATAGTTTCCCCATGATGGGGGGCACCAAAACTGGCGGACTGGTGAGGTAGCGTTTGATCTCCCTGAATGCTTGCTGGCAGGTTTCGTCCCATACGAAGGATACACCTTTCTTCATGAGGTGCGAAAAAGGCTGGCATCTTCCTGAGAGGTTGGATATGAACTTCCGGATATAAGCCAGACGGCCTTGAAATTCTCGGAGTTCCCTTAGATTGCGGGGTGGTCGTATTTCTACGATGGCCTGGACTTTGTCAGGGTCCACCTGGATGCCTTTGGCAATGATAACAAATCCCAGGAATTTGCCACTAGATATGCCCAGGAAGGACTTCGTAGGGTTCATCTTGAGTTGATGTCGGCGCATTAACTCGAATACCGTCCTTAGGTCCTGAATGTGATCATCCTTGAGGCGGCTCTTGACGGCTATGTCGTCTACGTAACATTCTAATGTTTTGCGTAAATGTTCATGGAATATGCCGCTCATAGCCCGTTGGTATGTAGCCCCAGCGTTCTTCAATCCGAAGGGCATGACCGTATAGCAATACACTCCCAACGGGGTACGGAAGGCAGTGTGCTTCTCGTCTTCAGGATGCATCTTGATCTGATTGTATCCTGAGAACCCGTCCATGAAAGACATGCGTTCAAAACCGCAGGTATTGTCGATCATGATGTCCGTGATGGAAAGAGGAAATTCATCCTTGGGGCAGGCCGCATTCAGATCTCGGTAATCGATACAGATACGTACCTTCCCATTTTTCTTCATGACTGGGACAACGTTGGCGACCCAGTCGGGATGTTGTTCTTTTTGGATGAACCCACAGGCTATCAGCTTTTTGACTTCAGCTTCAATGGCGTCCATCATGTCCGATCGGAACCGGCGATGGTGCTGCTTCACAGGCTTTGAGTCAGTCAATATGTTGAGTTTGTGAGTAGCCACCTTCGGGTCTAGGCCCGGCATGTCTCCAAAATCCCATGCAAAGACGTCGACGTATTCCTTTATCAGCTGTATGATTTCTTCCCTTTCGGCTGGTGGAAGATTGTCACTGATAAATATCGGCTTTGACGAAAGCTCACCCCCAACATCGATTTGGATAACTTCGTCTTTGGTTGGAGGTTCCCTCTGTTCGAAGCGGAATTCCCACTGTGTATCCATTTGTTGAGCCCAAGAGTCATTCTCAAACGGCTCAGAATCTCGTTCCCCTGCTTCTGAGGGATCTGTCATCACCATATTTGCTGATAGTGCTTGTTCGGGAGCACTAGGTGAGTCGGGGGGTGACGAACCGTCCCAGGAGGAGGAAAAGATGTCCTCATCCGCCGTGGAAGCCGTAAGGGAGGTGGCATACCCTAACCCGAAATGAGTTTGTTGGTAGCGGGGGTCACCGCGTGGCGGCGTTCGTCTGCCTCTTCCGTAGTTGAGGCCCGGCTTTCGCTTCAAGTCGTAGCCCATGTTTTGCATGATCTTCAGCGCTTGAGGGCTGTATCGGTGAACCTGCATCTTCCCTGTATCGTCATCGAAAGGATCTTCCTGGATGGCTGGTTGATTGTGCATGCAGCCGAATACTATTGGACGCTGACTGCTGCAGGTAGGCGGGATTATGAAGATAGAATCTTCATGCGGTCCATACGTTGTGATGACGTTGGATGATGACGCTGCTTCCCAGATATGCGGAT
This sequence comes from Iris macrosiphon, assembly GCA_036927795.1. Classification (NCBI taxonomy): domain Eukaryota; kingdom Viridiplantae; phylum Streptophyta; class Magnoliopsida; order Asparagales; family Iridaceae; genus Iris; species Iris macrosiphon. The sequence continues at coordinate 79,442,954 of JAYESA010000016.1, forward strand.
GGTAGGAGTTCATAGCTTCCAAGAACTTTCGTGCTATGGGTTCTACCTCGTCACGGGGAGTGGGTTCCTGATTTGGAATCTGAGCATTAATGTACTGGAAAAAGGATGTTTATTGTCATCTGGAACTCCGTTCCTGGTCGTGTTTACATCGGTCGGCTGCTCGTCACGCCGAAGGTTGATGACCAAAGGTGGAGGCTTCTGGTTCAGAGTAACCACTGGAGAAATGCTTCTTTTCCCTGAGCTGGATCTGTTCAGGTGAATAGCCATGGGCCCTATGGCTTTTGGACGAGTGGTTCATCCTTTCACTCTGATCGACAGCGGTAGTGCGGCAGAGGGTTCTCCTGGCTCCCGTTGGGATTCCTTCTCTGTCTTGCCTGCCACTTCTTCCGTGTGGTCCTGCGAGTACAACACGGCATCGGAATAGTAGGACTCTACTCCTTTAAACGGGTTTAGGTCGGCCACCTCCGTTTGTACCATTCCTTGGGGGTCTACATATTTAAGACATTGATGTAGAGTTGAAGGAACGATGTTGTGATCGTGGATCCACGGTCTTCCCAGCAAGATATTATAGGATACCTCTGAATCGATCACGTAACATGTGGCCATCGATCCGAGGTTGCCAATCTGGATCCTCAGGCGAATCTTCCCCAACGGCTTACTTCTTCCGGCGTTGAATCCCACGATTGTAGTGGAGGTGTAAGCCAGTTCGCTGGTAGGAATCCTCAATGGTCTGAGCAGACTGTACGGGATGATGCTGATCGATGATCCCGGATCTATGTGAATCCGATCAACCTCCATGGAACCGACGTACCCGATGTAATAGAGGGGCCTGTCATGCCTGTTATATTTTAACAGCATGTCGTCTTGGGTGAAGGTGATATTTGGGACCACCTCCATCACACTGTGGCATTGAGGGCACGCCACTAGTTCTTCGTCGGGAGACTTGAGCTGGGTCAAGCATGCCTCCGCCTGCATCAGTGCTTCACTCAAGGCTAGACGAGTGTCTTGGGAGAGCCTGAGTAGCTCGAAGATGGAGAGCCTGGCCGGTGTATTAGCCAGTTGGGCTAGGATGTCGAAGTTATATGGCTTCTCAAAATCTTTGTTCGGAATGTTTTTCACAGGTTTATTGAAGCGCACTTCTCTTTGTTTTCCTTTGTCCGCCGACATCGGTTTTGAAGGGTTGGCTTCCGGTATGACGGGGCTTGGCCCTGCAGGTTTGGCAGCTGAAACGTCTGCCGGTATATCCTCCTGACTTGCTCCGTAGTCGTTGAGGTAGGCTCTCCCTGACCGGGTTGCAGCAAGTACCTCGTCTTCGTCTGATGGCAAAGAATTTGCGACCATATGGCATGGTTTGCACTTTGATCTCCTCCTAGACGCAGCTTTAGTAGCTTTAGTCTCTTCCTCGAGCTCTGACACCAAATCTGGATGAACCCACATAATCTCGCCCTGACAGGAGGTCAGGGGTACCAGGTCATGATTTTGATCCCTAGCCGGAGGAAGATTGACGATGTCCATTGTGGCTCAAGAAATGGGCGTGATACCGTCCATGACTTCTTGGGGAGGCAGATCGCCGAACCGCAGAGAGATCATGTTGGCTGTGACCGTTTTCTCGGTGTTGTGCAGGGTGATGGCCTTAGCATCGATCAACCCCTGGATCTTCCTTTTTAGTACGTAATACACCTTTGTTGGGTGGTGTACGTATCTGTAGAAGATATAGTATTTGGGGTCGTCGGTACTGCCGACCTCTTGGGGCCGCCTTAGCTCCGGCAGGGTGATCTTGCCACTTTTGATGAGACACTCAAATATACTAGGGATATCGTCGTCGTCGAAAGAGTAGACCTCGACGGACCTGGAGGTCCCGGGCTTTGTCTGCGTGGTCGCTGCCGTCTTTTGTCTGGACGTATTGACCGTCAGAGCTTCTTTTCCCTTAGAGCTGCGAGGATGGTCGCCGCTGGGAGATGACCTTTTGCCTCTATCGGAGGCGGAGATCATGATGCCATTGTCGCGTGCCTTGCGACTGTTGTCTTCGGCGGCCACTGCCGAGACGATGAACGAGGGCCACTCATGGAACTGATATGGTCCTGTGAACACCGAGACTATAGGAAGGAGGTTCTTCCTGCAAATGTCTACTAACGCCGAGTCTGGAACTCCTGGAGGCATTTGTAAGGTGGCCTGACGAAAACGTTCGACGAAGGTGCGAACGTCTTCCTTTTCCCTTTGCTTGACTTCAATGAGGGAGGACATAGACATATCCATTCCACCCTCGTAGAATCGTATGAAGAATAGCGCTTTGAAGTCCTCGAAGGAAGTAATGCAGTTGTCCGCCAAGCTACGGTACCACTGATAGGCTACTCCTGAGAGGCAGCCCTTGAACACCCGAGTGAGGAGGGCGTCGTTCCCTTGTAGCAACACCGTCATCATACTGAAATAGTTCATGTATTGATTTGGTGATATTTTTCCTTCGAACAGAGCCATAGTCTGAGGTTTGTACTTCGGAGGAAAAGGGACTTCTTCCCAGATAGCCGGGTAAGGCTGGTTGATTCCCAGTTTCTTGAGCTGATCTTTGTGCTTCAAGGCGTCAAACTGGGCTTTCAACTCCCGCACTGCCTGCATCGGATTCTCATTTGGAAGCGGAGGGACTGCTGACTCTTGATCTAGAGCAGGTTTTTGGCTTGGGTTGGATGGTGGTAAGTCCACCCCACACGTATCTGAGTTGGCGGGACCGACGCTTGAGCCATGGCAGTCGCGTGCTGAGTTAGCATCATCTGGTGCATGTTCTCCATTACGGATTGTATTTGCTTCAGAGACGTCTCTAGCACAGTGATGCGTTGTTCCGTATTTCCTGAAGCCTCCTCGCGTTCGTCTTCAATGGCGTAAGCTCCCACTTCCCTGGGTGTCATCGAAGGATTAGTATAGGTCGCCTCAGAAGTCGACTCTACACTCTCAGCATCTGATCTGGGAGATTGGTGACCCCCAGCGTCGAAATCAGACGAGTACGGAGCTGGTTACTGTGACCTTGCCCGGGTGTTTTGGAACACCCCAGCTTCAGTGCTCCAGAGGAGGTCTTTGAATCTTCTTCGGCTCGGAGGCCCAGAGGGATGACTTTTTGAGCTCGACCTTCTTCTGGGTATGCGTGAAGCCATGTTCACGGACGCATACGCGTGCTCTTCTTCCGAAAAAGACTGAGAGTAGCTCAATCGGTCGAAGACCGACCGTTTTGCTTTAGAACAGCAGCAGTCAATCACAATCTTATGACTATTACAACATTGCTCTCTAGGGGGCGTAATAGGCATGTTGGAAGGTCCCCTCTCATTACGCTTCTGGATTAGGCATTCACGTAGGTCAGGAGTAGCAACCTGAGCTTGCTTTACGCCGCAGGACTTCGCCTGGCGTAATTTGGAGATTCGCTCAGACTGGCGTAAAGCTGAAGACGTCCTCAGTTGGCCATCGGCTTCTCGCATAATTCGGAGGGTAGACAGATTGTTCTCTTGCTGGCGTAAAGGTCGAGAGGCTGAATATTCGCCTGCTTGCTTCCCCTTGCGGAGATCACCACGCTCATCTATTTTACCATAGAAGTCAGATGTTGTTTCGCGCGTGGAACATGATCTATTCTTCCGATTTGGCGTTGAGGCACCATCAGAAGTTTTGTCTGTATCGCGCATAGCGGGAGACTGATTCCTACGCGTAGAGCGCAGTGGATACTTCTGGGTTAGCGTAGAGGCCTTGCCCGAAGTTTTGTCTGTACCGCGCGTAGCGGGAGACTGGTTCCTACGCGTAGAGCGCAATGGATACTTCTGGGTTAGCGCAGAGGCCTTGCCCGAAGTTTTGTCTGTACCGCGCGTAGCGGGAGACTGAATTTTACGTGCAGGGCACGGAGGGAGTGATGCTACCACCTCATTGGTCGGAGAGATCGGAGAGATCGGAGAGTCCACAGGAATGGTTGAGGATGTCTTGGGCATCCACACTTTGCGCAGCTTCCTGTTGTCTTGGATGGAGAGAGAGTGAGAGCTACCCCCGGTTCGAAGCATGTCTTCGTAAGCAGACTGGTCAAAATAAACGACCAGCATCTTCTTCACGGTTCCTATAGATACCGCATCGCGTTGAACAATTACTTCCTCGTCAGAAGAGAAAGACGTCCCCAGCAGAGTCGCCATCTTGTTTGTGGTATTAAACGAAAGAATGAAAGTGTATTTCAATGATGGGGTTTGTACAAAACCCGCGCCCACAAACAAACTTGTACAATGTAATCCTATACGAGGATGTGGGAGTACAATTTATTTAATCTGGGTATAAATTGCTATAGGTGTCTGATCTGCGGTCGATCACTTTAGCCCTTGGACCACCCGATGTTGAAGAAGTGCCGTGGAAGACAGGTAGCAGGTTCGAAGGTTATAGGAGAGGGTGGATGCACGATGCCGAAGTCGTCGATCCCCGCTCTTTGCCTGAGCTCCGGGCTCTCTCTCTCTCTCTCTCTCTCTCTACTCCTTCTTGTTCGATCTTCTCCAATTGTCGACCTTGGATCTGATATTGGTATTCTTGACCAAATTTTTCGACCTTGTTCCCCATTGACAGGGGCCTCTATTTATAGAGTCTTTGGTGACAGTGACCACTCCGTTGGTATAGCAACCGAGGAGTAAAAAGTACAGCACCCTTTTACACAACGGTTAAAGTAACCAATGCCTACGTATAGATGATCTTTTGACTGAGCGGGTGACGTGGGTCCAACTAAGGGGACACAACACGTACGGTTGCTACTAAGATCACGGCGTAAAAGCCACGTGGGTAGGTATCCATTGTGTAGAAGAGGTTGGCGTAGAAGTCAAATGTCCGTCACCATGGCATAGAAGCCAAGTAGGCATAAAAGTCGAACAGGCATAGAAGCCGAGTAGGCATGGAAGCCGAGCAGGCATAGAAGCCGAACAGTCGTAGAGACTGAGTGGTCGTAGAGACTGAGTAGGCGTGGAAGCCGAGTGAGCACAGATCCTGAATGGGCGTAGAAGCCGCTGTATATCGTGCCAGAATGGGCATAGAAGCCGCTGCATATCGTGCCAGAATGGGCGTAGAAGCCGCTTGAGCACAGATCCTGAATGGGCGTAGAAGCCGCTGCATATCGTGCCAGAATGGGCGTAGAAGCCGCTTGAGCACAGATCCTGAATGGGCGTAGAAGACGCTGCATACCGTGCTGATGTGGACGCCTTAGCCGGAATTACGGCTTTTGAAGATATAACCAAATCTCTTGCAGAGATTTGCCATCATCTTAAGCATTAAATGCGGAGGCGTGTTTCGAAGGTCTGCAGGCCTTCTGTGCACCCGTCGCAGAGACGTGTCTTGAGAGAAACTGTCACCGCTCTGTGCAATTAGACGTGGAGACGTGCCTTGAATCCCGTACGAAGTCAAGATTTTGACGTGGCAGGCGGTTTGTCTGCTGCGGAGCGTAAAATAGCTCATGTTTGGCTGTGTAAAATAGGACAGCGTATTCCCTTGTATGCAAAAGAGCGGTTTATGCTGAGGGGACTCCAGTAAACGACGGTTTGGTGATGTTTTACCAAATCCTCTGTATTAAATGGTGAGATCCGCCATCATACTATGGGACGCGTCCCGAGAGGTCTGCCATCGTTTCCAGCCGTCGTCTGGGTAGCCGTGCATCACCTTTTGTCAGGAGTCAGAGGTCAGATTCACTGCGTGACTTGACAGGTTCATTTTGGGGAAGATGAAGCGTTCCTCGTACGCTATAACGCTGCTTTGAGAGCGGATGAGTTTTACGCCATGGAGGCGATGAAGAACTCTGTTCACGCTGGAGCGGCCTGGACGTACTGTACTTATGCGGATGGTCCTTTGAGCTTTATTCTTCACGCTGTATTTTAGCGGAGAAAACTCTGTTGTACGCCTGATGGCTCTGAAGGCCTCTGCTTATGCTGCTCTGTATCAAGAGGCTGCGTAGCTCTTCCCAGCATATTTTTTATGCTTCTATAACTGCATCGCATCAAGAAACAACTGAACACTTGAACAATCATGTTAAAATGACCCTCATGTTTGCATATGCTATGCCTCCTGAATGTTATACTTGCCTGTGCGTGAATTAACATGTTTGCCTTGGACAAGGAAGGAGAAATGGTAAGTTGGTAAGTCTCGCCGTGTTTCCTCAAACATCGCACGGCGCACTGCCCGACACGTTAGGCTATTCAATGTTTGCATGAAACTGATCCTAAGGCAACTAGAAAGACAACTTAATAGTTGTGCACGGAACCTGTATTACGTGTTTGGATTTGTCGAGCGGGCGAGTAGCTTCTCCACCAGTGCATTCAATGTACTGATAATCCACCAGTTTGTATGCAGGGTGCGGGAGAACCTCGCTCGGTGCGGACGCCTCCTTCATGCGTGCTAAGGCCAGGAGTTCCCTCTGAAGCCTTGCAACGGTGCGTCCGGGACTGAAGCACATATACAAGACATAATGTTGGAGCGTTGCCTGACCATCGCCTGTACATTCATTCCACAGTTGTAGCCACTTGGCACACTTTTACTGTTTCAGAGAGGGAGGCTTGAGCGACTTGTAATCTCGGCTATACGCCGCCTGTAACACATGTTCATATCAATAAAGAGCTTGCTTTACTTCAACTTGTGTTTCAATGCTTCCGCTATATTTGTCGACTCAGTGAACCTGTTACCGAATCGCTGTGCGTTCATGACTCCGCTGTACTCGGACAATCTGTGCGACTCTGTGGCTTAGAACTCTTGCCGCCAGCCAATGAACCATGGCCTTGCACGGGCGTGGCTCACGCTCGTGCGACATCACGCCCGGATGGGTCAAGCGATCGTTCCGCGGGAGCGCTAGCGAGGTTGATTCCCGCCTAGCGGGAACGGCCGAAATAGCCTACGGAAGATCGGGGCGTGACATGTTGGTATCAGAGCCTGGCTTCTACGCCTTTGGACTTTAATTCGATATCTCTGTTTCGAAAGCTCGTTCGTGGGTTATGTGCACGCTCTCTCTCAATGCCTCGATGGGATGTTCCAATAATAAGTCTAAATACTTTCAAAATACGTTTTGAATGATATGATTGCTTGTCTGGTTGTATGCTGCGAGTGGCCTTTGTGCCAACCTGTGTGAACCCTTGAGAGTATTGCTAGTAGCTTGTCCGATTTCACTGACTCTAAGTTTGGTTGAATGTATCTATTCGAGGGACGCCTTGAACTAGTGCACCATCCAAGACTTAAGAAGACGTGAAACTCGAGTGCTAAGACTTCACTATCACTAAGCTGGTTGACGTGTTCACGCTAGAAGTGCACTTCAAAAGTGCGCACGATCCAGCCTAAACGATATGCTGATTTCGACGCTTGTGCAAGTGAACATCCAAATAAAATAAGTATAACGACTTGTCTAGGATTGCCTCAACCCTAGATTACTGCTTGTCCTTAGTAAGTCTCGAGGATGAGACTTTTTCTAAGTTGGGTAGGATGTACACCCCGTTCCGCTCAAGCGGACTGCCGTCTCAAACGGCAATAGTGCAGCTGTCCCGACCCGCTTTGCCTCGATCAAGAAGCAAAGGATATCCAGACTTGTCCCTACAGGAATTCAGCTTAGGCTTTCAGAGGCTCGCTCGGCGTATCGCTCTACCGAGGCGAATCATCGCTAAGGTGGGTGGCTACGGTGAACTTGTCTTTGCTTAGCCAGCACACATAAAATCTAGAATATTCATGCTAGTCGCTAGGTGAATCACCCCTGCATGCTAATAAATCCAATGCACCTAGCTAAGGGAATAATCCTAACTTGTATTGCTATGCTAGAACATGGAAAATAAAATACCGCTTATACTCAGACCCTCGCATGCTAAGTCCCTAACGGTTTTATCTCTCGGCTTACCTTCGGGTCCGAGCAAACGTGTCTGCTTATGTTCCTTAGAAACGCATGCTTGTCTGCTTGTATGTTGTCATGTTTTCATCTAAACCCCGGAAGACTACTACGTAGTCGTTCCGTGCCTGAATGAACCTGCAAGTATCCGGGACCGTTAAGTCACCAAGGTAATTCCCGAACCAGGGAATCTGCACCCTGAATGAATGAATCCCTGAATCACAGCTCGAGGAGCAAACTACTGAATCCTGCCTCAACAAGTTCTATATATATATTCTATTTTGAACTCGTTCCATACCGGACCTGTTCTTATATATATTTTTTGTTTCGAACTTATTTCTGTACTTGACCGAGACTCTGACCTACATGTCGCGGAGAACTTGTAAAAAGGTGATCTTCGGATCTTGTTCCGTGGGCAGTCGCCGGGGCACTGGGGCCGACCCGGTCTAGACGGAACTTCTGGTAGTCGTCTGTATCGGCGGGATAAGTGCAAGGCCCATCGTGTTTATTGCTTGCACTTCATCCTCGACCTTGAGACTACAAACGGTAGTCGTCTGTATCGACGGGATAAGTACAAGGCACTTCGTTTCTATTGCTTGCACTTCATCCTCGACCTTGAGACTACAACTAGTCCTTTATGGCTATGCCAGCGACTTCTGTTCATATAGATAAGTCATCCTCGCTTAGCGGCTATTCGGTGCGAGTCACTGCATCGCATCAAGAAACAACTGAACACTTGAACGATCATGTTAAAATGACCCTCGTGTTTGCATATGCTATGCCTCCTGAATGTTATACTTGCCCGTGCATGAATTAACATGTTTGCTTTAATGTTTGCCTTGGACAGGGAAGGAGAAATGGTAAGTTGGTAAGTCTCGCCGTGTTTCCTCAAACATCGCACGGCGCACTGCCCGACACGTTAGGCTATTCAATGTTTGCATGAAACTGATCCTAAGGCAACTAGAAAGACAACTTAATAGTTGTGCACGGAACCTGTATTACGTGTTTGGATTTGTCGAGCGGGCGAGTAGCTTCTCCACCAGTGCATTCAATGTACTGATAATCCACCAGTTTGTATGCAGGGTGCGGGAGAACCTCGCTCGATGCGTACGCCTCCTTCGTGCGTGCTAAGGCTAGGAGTTCCCTCTGAAGCCTTGCAACGGTGCGTCCGGGACTGAAGCACATATACAAGACATAATATTGGAGCGTCGCCTGACCATCGCCTGTACATTCATTCCACAGTTGTAGCCACTTGGCATGCTTTTACTGTTTTAGAGAGAGAGGCTTAAGTGACTTGTAATCTTGGCTATACGCCGCCTGTAACACATGTTCATATCAATAAAGAGCTTGCTTTACTTCAACTTGTGTTTCAATGCTTCCGCTATATTTGTCGACTCAGTGAACCTGTTACCGAATCGCTGTGCATTCATGACTCCGCTGCACTCGGACAATCTGTGCGACTCTGTAGCTTAGAACTCTTGCCCTAGCCAATGAACCATGGCCTTGCACGGGCGTGGCTCACGCTCGTGCGGCATCACGCCCGGATGGGTCAAGCGATCGTTCCGCGGGAGCGCTGACGAGGGTGATTCCCGCCTAGCGGGAACGGCCGAAATAGCCTGCGGGAGATTGGGGCGTGACGTACCCTCTGACAAGCCATGCATTATGACACGAACAACGCTACATCTCTTTTCATGCCGTGCCACCAAAACATTGTACGGAGATCTAGATACATCTTTGTGGTACCCTGATATGAAGTATAGCTTGCATAGTGGGCTTCCGTGAGTATCTCTTTTCTGAGGGCTGCATCGTTAGGAACGCACAATCTTTCCTTCACTCGCAACATCCCGTCCGTGACTACCGCAAAGTCGGTTGCCTTTCCTGCTGAGATAAGACCTTGCATCTTTTGCAGGAATAGGTCATCCTTCTGAGCGGACTTGACATTTTCTAATAAGTGGGGTTTGAGGCGCAGCTGAGCCACTTGTGCCCCCTTTTTGTATCTGATTTTAAGTGTAATGCCCAAAGCTTCAATATTCTGACGCAGCTTGTCATCGATAGCCAGGCTCCTAATGTCACTACCACATTTTCTAGGAAAGGGTATTTTAGTAATTTTATAATTAATTAAATATTGTGCATGTTAAATAATTATTTGTTGTATTATTTAATTGTTGTTAGATGTTAGTTAATTATTTTGACTTGTGTTAGTGGACCTAACTAGTTTAGTTAGACTCATGGACCAACATATATTAATTGTTAGATTTTAGCCCATTTAAAAAACCTATTGATTAGGAGGATGATTAATTTAATTAAACCATTAGACTAGAAGCTTTCCTCCTTAATTATTTCTTCATGAGAGGCCCCAAGGGGTATATTGGACATTACATAGTGACTTGAGGAAGGGGTAAGGAGGGGCCGGCCTATTAAAGAAGAGGGAAAAAGTTTCTCTCTCCTCTTTTCATTTAAAAACTAGATCTAGAATTTCCCTCAACCAAATTCCTTCATTCCTACATCATTTTCTTACCAAATTTTATCGTAATTCCTTCCCAAATCACCATTGAAAACTAGTGGAGCAAGGATCTAGAAGGAGGAAGTAAGGATCTACAAAGAGGAGCAAGAATCTATAAGTTGGAGGCAAATTTCATCATATTTGGAGGTTTCATTGGGAATCCATCTCCCAATAGGTACAATTCAGTATTTTCTCTTCATTTAGGTTCTAAATCTGAGATTTAACCATGAAAACTCTATAACGCCCCGCTCCGAACGGTTACTTTTGGAACACTTGCTACTTCGACTCGGTGGAGAATCGAGTCACGGGGAAATCTTACCGCCAAATCAACACGGACGAAGTGCAATGAAATATTCCAATTGTTGGAACAACTTCTATTGAAATAAGTCCAAGAATTTTCGTTGGTTGCTTTGCTTCTTGGTTTTGTGTTGCTTTGTATTTTGAGTTGCTTTCGATGACTTGGTTTTCATGATTTCGCTTTTCTCGCTGGCGCGTTCTTTTTGAAACGTAAGGGAAAGAGATCGAAGTATGCTAACCAAGTGTTGTTGCATTTTCAGGACATATAACCAAAGAGTGAACGCTGCATGAGGCTTCCCCATCCTCTCGTTCGATTCATTCAGTGAGTGGCTTAGGCCATTCGATGAATCCTTCAGTTCACACGCCTTAATAAAAATGATCTCTAGTCTGCACAAGTTAGTTGTCCCTTTATAATGTTGCCTCACTAAATGAAATAAGTTAAAAGGAATAAACTGCATGCAAATGTACATAGAGTTTCTGCTGTACTTCATTTAAATATATGCCCCTACTCACTTGCTGCATCACTATATCGTGCATTAAACCTTCATGGTTAGTGTTTGTGTCATGTGTAAAAGAATGAAAGAGAAGAGTCTAGTAGTCCACCCTGATGTTCCGGTCCTATGGGATCTTAGGGGGGTGTGGCTATTAGATTGTTATATGCTTGTTAATGTTGGTGCATCCTAAGAGTTTATTTGATAGAATGTTGCTTGTCACGCATTGGTCTCGGACAACTTGTGTACCAGGTAATAGCCTCTCGATCAATTTCTGGGGCACTGAGGGGGTGTTATTGTCCTTAAATCGGTCGGTCCGGAAGAGAATGTGAGAGCACCCTGATGTTCTGTTCCTACGGGATCTAGGGGGTGTTATTGTCCTTAAATGAGGCAACTCATGGACCATCATATAGATAGGGCGCATGCTAGGTTTACCTTCTTGCATACCTATCACTTTTTACACCAAAAGATTGATTCATAAGTTATTTATATGCAAATTGTGGCTAAATTGTGTGTCTGCTGCAGGAATAGTCGTTCGATCGTGGGTAAGAATTAACATATGCTATCTATCGTCTGTATTTTCTTGCATGAATTGTTAAAATAAAACTAGACAGCTAGAAAGATCACCTAATAATGCTATCTTCACTTGCTTACTTAGTGTGGATTTCTAGATGAGTTTGGACACTGTCGCTCACCAGTACATGTGGTAGTACCGACCCATATTTATGGGCAAATATTCAGGTACTGGACGCGAGAGCTTGGCGAGCATTCTGAATCAGTCTTAGCGTAATCTTCCAAGGGACTGTGCTCGTGCTGCTTCCTTTGCTTTCCTCTCCAGTGGGCTACTCCTCTTCTGCTAGATATTTTGTTATTTTGGTCCTACTAAAAGGATGTAATGTGTGGGCGTTGTGGCTAATTTTGGGAATATAAAAAGAGTTGTAAGCCTTCCAAGGCATATTTTGTAACTCAGCCAAGCAAATACTTTGTAATCCAAATCTTCAGTATTCAATAAAAGAAAGTAATTTGAGCCTATCAAATGTGTTCAACTTTGGTTCTCTGTATTTATTTTTCGTGCCTATATATGTATATTTTTGTCTAACTTTTGTCTTGTGCAGGTACTTTACCTGGTGCAAGCGCAACTTAGGCATGCACGGCATCGTGCCCAAGCGAGGACGATCGGTTCTGTAGGGAACAAGTGAGGACGATCGGCCCTTACGGTACTGGAGTGAGACAAAATCAACCCATATGCATAGGCTACCTATAGGATTTGGTTTTGTGTTCATAGGAGGCCTATTGTGAAAGTTATGGTACTTTTTGTGTCAATTTTAGGAAAATTCCGAGATTGACATTTGTTGTGTGTGTCAATTGGTCCTATAGATCAATTTGGCATGTGCTTGTGTGTTTGGGACTAGTCTCGTGTCCACAATTGGGTACGTGTAGGTTGTATCCCAACAATTTGGTGATATGTGTTGATTTGGGGGGTTTTCTCCGACATGAAACTTTGTGCATATCCTATTTTGACACGAACACGTAGATTTTTGTTTGACTCATTGTATTGTTCATAAATAATATATTAGACTGGTTCGTGTCCTTCGGGGTACGTTTGGATGTGTGGTGGACTCGTGTCGCAAGCGTATCCTAGATCTAGTGGGATACGGGTATGATACGCTCAATGTGTTGTGCAATTATTTCTAGATCTATATTTTTCCATTGTTCTTGGACATGGTGATGTGTAATTATATATATGTATATATATATTATGGTGTATATATATTTATGTATTAGTGTGTCATAGATCTATGTATCTATTATATCTATGTGTATATATTTTTATATAGCTATTCTTCTACATATGTAGAGCAATTTAATATTGTAGTATATATATATATATATATATATATATATATATATATATATATATATATATATATATATATATATATGTGTGTGTGTGTGTGTGTGTGTGTGTGTGTGTGTGTGTGTGTGTAGATATATATATATATGTTATTATATATATACTTATATGTTATATGTATTTATATTGTGTATGATTATCTATGCATGTACGTATATATGTTACTATATATATGTATGTTATGCCATAATAGTTATTATGTACATGTATATGTTTGTGGAGGTGTGTATATGTTTACATATATTTATATAGTTATAAGTATATATAGTAGTAATTATATACTATATATATATATATATATATATATATATATATATATATATATATATATATATATATATATATATATATTGTGTTATATATAGAGATGGGAATCGCAACAGCAGCTATAGTGACAGTTCTTTGTAACGATAACAGCAACAGCAGCAACATTAAACAGCAGCCGCAACAGCTATAGCGACAACAGCAACATAACAGCAGCAGCAGCGGAAATAACAACAGCAGCCGCAGCAGCAATAGCAACAGCAACAGCAGTAGCGACAGCTGCAGCAGCAACATCGACAACAACAGTTCAGCAACAGCGACAACAACAGGAATTCGTCACAATAACAGCGACAACAACAGGAATTCGTCACAATAACAGCAGTATCAGCAGCAGTATCAGCAGCAGTATCAACAGCTATAACGACGATCAGCAGGGGTTTTAGTGACAGTTATGCGATTTTGAATAGATATTATATATTTAAATATAATAGTTATATATGTATATATATGGTATTAATATATATGTATATATATTCCTAATTGTTAATGTATTTTAGTATACTATATTTATAATAATTAGTTGTAGCATATAGTTATTAATGGGTAGTTAGTATAAACAAGGTTTTGGATATTACCTTGAGATACCAAGGTAAGTATCAAGGTATTGGGAGATGCCCAAGGTATTGGGTTTTGGCATCAAGATTGAGGTTTAGTGTTGTGATACCAAGTTTGTTCAAAACCAAGGTATCCATTTAATGTTTATAATTAGGATTTTACATATTTAATATTGTTTGATATATGTATGTGTGATATTTTATCTCCTATTTCCGTATCCTGAGATACGGTATCATAGTATCCTAAGATATAGCTTTTATGACCTAGACTCTAATGTTTGAATCCAATATCTTTGAGATAGACTCATGCAACCTAGAAATAGGTAGTTTGGCATATTTGACCATAATTGACCATAGTTGACCATAGTTTGACTTTTGACTTGGAAATAGCTTTTTGACCTAGAAGTTGACTAGTTTAACTTATTTTCTTTCCGAAACCTTGTATTGATGTAAAATTCCATATATAGGTCTTCGAGGTACCGTGTCGGACATCTGTGAGACTATTCTTTGGACTTCAGGCAAGTACATTCTCTGATAGTTTCTCATTTATGATATCCTCTATGTTCATTGTATCTAGTGTAGATATTCATATTTCTTGACACGATGGTTACACGGATTGGTATATCCGAATCTCGTCATGAGATGCTATTCCTTGTATATGGTGTATCTTGTGCAAGTCTTATTTCATTGATTATCTTGTGCATGTACAGACACTAATTCTCGGGGAGATTTGCTACCTTCCTAGAGAATCCCGTGCCATAGCATACCATAGTTGGATCTACTATACCAGTCAGGGGTGGGGAGTATTTTAGTGTAGATATATGATCATACCATTCTTGTGCATTTCTTGTTCCTTGTGAGTGTTGATCATACACCGCACATATGATCAACAGGCCATTATACTCTTGTGCAAGTTCCAAGCCGATCACATGTTAAGCTAGTACTCACACACTTAGACATTAGTATTCTTGTTCATTGTCATATTGTTCATTCTTGTATTTATTTCCAGTATTTTCTTATTGTATATCTCTTGTATCTATTGTTGCATCTTGTATATTCACATCTATTTACTGTTATATAGTTTTTATCATTGATTAGAACTGCTGTTAGAGATGTACTCTGATCCTTTCCTAACTGGATATATTTTTCTCAGATGACACTGAGAAGTGGCACCCTATACATTATGGACCTCAGGATGTTGTGGGTTTAGAGTCAGAGACCCTGGCTCAGGAAGGACTTATCCCAACTGAGACAGATAACCCAGGACTTGTAGCTTCTTAGTATAATTTTGTACTGGATTTGTCTCTAGCTTATTTGTTAGTATTCTTTCAGACTCATTGATGTTATTATTTTAGACTCAAGAGTTGTATGTGACTATTATATTCTTTATCGTATTTGTGCTTGTTTCTATCTTAGATCTGTGGTTGAGTATATTGTTATTGTTGGTGATTCATTATATTGCTAGATAGATTATCTAAACAGTGTTCTACCATCGATTCTGCGGCATAGGCTGGGCGTTGTTTCCGACATGCATCCCTACATCAGGTGCGGGTCATGACACCCAACGAATACTCGACTCAGCATATCAGATACAATATTTCCCTTGCCCGGGGTGTATCTGATCATCAAGTCAAAATTGCTAAGGAGTTCAAGCCAACACCATTGTCAAAGATTCAAATCCTTTTGTGTATAGAGATATTTTAGGCTCTTATGGTCCGTATAGATCTCGCATGGCACACCATAAAGGTAGTGGCACCACAACTTCAGCGCGAACAGCACCGCTGCTAGCTCCAGATCATGGGTTGGATAATTCTTCTCGTGAGGCTTCAACTGTCTCGACGCAAAAGCTATCACCTTATCCCTTTGCATAAGGATATATCCCAAACCCTTTCCTGAGGCGTCACTATATATCTTAAAGTCATCGGGTCCATCTGGAAGGGTAAGAATTGGTGCTGAGACGAGGCGCTGCTTTAACTCCATAAATGAAGCTTCACAGTCATTCATCCACGCGAACGTTACTCCCTTCCGAGTGACCTGGGTCAGAGGCGAGGCAATTCTAGCAAAATCCTTTATAAATCTCTGGTAGTAGCCTGCTACACCAAGGAAACTCCGAATATCGCTAGCTGACTCAGGCCTCCTCCACTTCACGATGGCTTCTATTTTTTTTGGGTCAACTGAGATACCCTTTGCAGAAATAATATGCCCGAGAAAGGATATGTTGTCCAACCAGAACTCGTATTTACTTAGCTTCGTGTACAACTTATTGTCTCGAAGGATTTGAAGCACCATCCGCAGGTGTCCTGCATGTTCATCCCTATTCTTCGAGTACACTAAGATGTTATCGATAAAAACTACCACAAATTTATCGAAGAATGGTCGGAACACACGATTCATCAAATCCATAAAAGTGGCAGGGGCGTTCATCAGTCCAAACGGCATAACAGAAAACTCGTAATGTCCATACGGTTCAGAATGCAGACTTGGACATGTCCTTGGGCTTAATCTTTAACTAGTGGTAGCCCGAGCGGAGATCAATTTTCGAGAACACCGATGCTCCTTGCAGCTGATCAAAGAGGTCATCTATCCTGGGCAGAGGATACTTGTTTCTGATAGGTTCAGCTCCCGATAGTCGATGCAAAGTCGTAATGTCCCATCCTTTTTCTTTACGAAGAGCACATGCGTGCCCCAAGGAGACACGCTCTGACAGATGAACCCACGATCCAACAGTTCTTGAAGTTGGCACTTTAACTCCTTAAGTTCAGTAGGGGCCATTCTGTTTGGAGCCTTGGAAAGCGGCTGAGTATTTAGGAATGTGTCAATTATGAACTCGATCTCTCGATCAGGTGGCATGCCGGGTAGTTCACTCGGAAACACATCAGGAAACTCTGCCACAACGGAAGAAGACTCAATGTTTGTGTAATCTAGCTGGGTATCCCGAAGTGACGCTAAGTATCCCTCGCAGCCAGAGTGAAGCATCCGTCGAGCAGATATCGCCAAAATTACCATGCAGGCCCTGGACGCATCAGTTGCTAGACTACTCGTATAGCAGAATTCGACTTCTCCGGGTAGGCGAAAGATGACTCGTTTCTCTGCACATTCGATAGTTATCGAGCATGCGCCGAGCCAATCCATCCCCAAAATGATGTCATAATCTCGAACATCTCGGACTAAAGCATCTAACGATAGTTTTCTTCCTCCAATACAGACGTAACCGCCTTGATATACTGAACAGACAGGTATTTTTGTGCCCAACGGGGTACTAATACTTAGATCTAGATACAATGGTGTCATTTTTATATTATTTTCTACGACAAAATTCGTGGATATAAAGCTATACGTTGCACCAGAATCAAATAGCACATGTGTAGGTATGTTATTAAAAAGTAATATACCTGACACAACGGTGTCCGATGCTAGGGCTTCTTCTCGTGTCATAGTGTACACCCGACCTTGAGCTTGACGACTCTCTTGCGACGCAGCTCGGTGGGCTTGGGGTGTTGTGGCAGGATTTGGATGTTGAGGACGGCGATTTGTGAAGCGCGGATAGTCACGAATCTCATGGTCTGCTTTACTGCAAGAGAGGCATAACCCAAGCCTCATACGATAACCGTTGATGGTATGCCCTGGCTTATGACAGAAGTTATATATTTGGTCTAAATTCCCTTTCTGCTGACCGCCACTATTTTGACGCTTTGCAGCGGTGTTTCCTTTCTCGTTGCTATGACGCTTGTGATTGGAGGTATGCACAGTACCGACAACAACGTGAGGATACTGCGATTCAAGAGAAAGGGCATGATTCAGAACTTCCCGCATCGTCTGATACTGAGGAACGACCACGTGCGCATGGATGACAGGTCGCAGGCCGCCTTCAAATCTTCTGGCATGACTCATCGCATCAGTTAAATATGAGCTTACGGATTTAACGAGCCGGTTGAACTCAACGGAATACTGCTTTACTGTCATGCTGCCTTGCTATAGTTGCACGAACTCGTTCTCCTTCTGTCGATGTCACCCTCACATTTTCATCCAAT
>JAYESA010000016.1:79465914-79543414 GCA_036927795.1 Iris macrosiphon
TAGACTCTTGCAACCTAGATTTTATTTGTTTGACCTAGAAATGGCGTATCGACCTAGAATTGTATCAACTTAACTTATCTTTATTCTTGAACCTTGTATTGATACAACATACCAAATATATGTTGTATGACACCAGCTTGGGCATCGAGAGACACACCTTGCTCAGGACTTCAGGCGAGTACATTTCTCTGTTAGTTTTTATTTCATGATAGTGTATATATCACTTGTTCTAGAACTGCATACTTGATTCTGACACTTGGTTACACGGACTGGTACTATATGGATCTCGTTAGGAGGTGTTATCCCCTACCGTGTTCAGCGGGTACTTGGTCACATGTATTTCATCGTGTGTATCGGATATTGATTTTCATGTACTTCTTGTGCATCCACAATTTCGTATGCTAGTGTGACTATATCATGTTCATGTACATAATGTGTCATGATTGGATCCATGAGTATTGGTTGGGGAGGGGGAGTAGAAGTTGGTTATGTGATCAAAGTCCTATTGATCTCATGTGCATGTCGATTATACACCTCACGTATAATGGAGTTACCTTTATACCTCATGTGCAACCTAAGCCGATCACATAACGAACTTGCACTCTAAACCACATAGCTAGTATTCTTGTTTTCTACTTGTAGTTTATTTCCAATATTTACTTCCCAGTTCTTATTATGATTATTGCCTGTTCTCACCTGTATTGTACATTCGTACTACTTGTGCATCTTGTATCCTTTTCTATTGCTCGTTATATATGCTCAATTATGTATTTGAAACTGCTTTCAGAGGTATATACTTTGCTCCAATCCTGACTGGATATATTTTTCAGATGATTGGCTAGAGGAGCTGTGTCCCACGTATTACGGCCCACGGGAGGCTGAGACTTTAGAGGATACTCTCCTAGATCAAGAGGACATAGTACCAGTGACCGAGAAGATTTAGTTTATGTTTGGTAGTTTTGTATTAGACTATTCTTTTGTTGAGATTCACAGTTGTATTATTATTTCAGACTTGTGGATTGTATCTTGTTTCTTTTCTTCGCTATTTCGTTCGTGCATTCTTCTTTTTTAGTTTGTTTTATGATTGAGATTAGTTATACTTGTGAGATACCATATTACTCCTCCATTCGGAGTTGAGATGATTGACAGGTACCATATTATATTATTGAGATGTTAGATAGTTATAAATAATCCAGACAATGTTCTACTGCTGATTCTGTGGCGTAGGCTAGGTGTAACCACGTACTCGTGCCCAAATATCTGGGTGCGGGTCGTGACACATTTTTAGTGGTGGCCCATGCAGGTCTAGATTCACAATTAGTACGATTTCATAGTAGTGCTCGTCTAGTGTACTGCTACGAGCCTGCTTTAGGATATATGATATAGGATATAGGCTGAGAGTATACTCAATCACAACTAGGAAACATTTTCAAATATCAGTTTTGTTATCCTTATCTATTGGAATACTTGCTTACTTTGAAATATTATTGTCCTTCTCTGATGATATTGTATCTTGCGCAATATTAACTTCTTTATTTCAATCTGTCTTCAGGATCCTCCAAAGATCAGATTCTATCGCTCGGGAGCAGCGGCAGCTTCCTCAGCTACTTCCCGGCCTGCTGCGGAGAGGGTAGCAGCTACTACTGCTTCTTCTCCAGTTGAGAGGGTCGCCTCACCGATTCAGGTGGGAGTCTCAGCAGCCGTCATTGGGGGTGCTCCTTCGCCAGTTCGGAGGGCAGCTTCAGTTGTTTTCGAGGGACTTCCACCACCACCGCCAGTACCAGCTGATGCTACACAGTTGTTCGCCCTTTTCCAACAGATGATGGAGGTACAGCACCGGCAGACTGAGGTGATGAGACAGGGCATTAAGAATGCTCATCAGGTGGCCATTACCGCAGTAGAGAGGATAATGTCACCA
Organism: Iris macrosiphon; assembly: GCA_036927795.1. Classification (NCBI taxonomy): domain Eukaryota; kingdom Viridiplantae; phylum Streptophyta; class Magnoliopsida; order Asparagales; family Iridaceae; genus Iris; species Iris macrosiphon. The sequence continues at coordinate 79,467,833 of JAYESA010000016.1, forward strand.
CAGCCACGAGAGGTACAGCCCAGGCTCGGTACCATACAGGACTTCAAGAAGTTGGATCCCCGGCCTTTCAAGGGGACAAAGGACATTATATATGCAGATGACTGGTTGGAGAGCATGGAGCCTGTCATGCGCTTATTCCATCTTACAGAGGACCTGAATATGGAGGTAACAGGACTGCAGATAATGGATATCACTAGTACTTGGTTCCGGAATGAGCCACAGATTGTCGATCCAGGATTAACATGGGGTGAGTTCAAGGACTTATTCAAAAGAAAGTTCTTCTCGCCTACCGAGAGACTTGATTTGGAGCGACAGTTCTAGAATCTTCACCAGGGGAACATGTCGGTAGAGGAGTATGCCACCGAGTTCGACAGATTGAGCAGATATACAGACTACATGGTGAGGGATCCTGAGAACCGGGCGAGTAGATTCAGAGAGGGCCTGAATTGGGAAGTGAAGGCTCTCATTTCTTTGAGCCATGAGACGTACATAGATATCTTAAGGGAGGCCCGCAAGGTCGAGAGAGACCTGAGTTTGAGGCCCAAGAGGGACCGAGATATTTTTGGTGGCAGCGGCAGCGTGGGTCCAGCCAAGAGGCCCCATTTTCAGCCACAGAGGCAGCAATTACATGCGCCTATCAGAGCACCAGTACAACAGACGTACCAGATGCATAGGCCAGCCCAGCTAGCTCGTGTTTGCCCCTTCTGTAAGAAGACAGGGCATGGATGGGATATTTGCAGGAAGAGACTTGGTCAGTATTTGTTTTGTGGTTCATCAGACCACCAGCTGGGGGATTATCCCAAGATATTAGCTCGTACAGTTCAGGATGTAGCCCCGATTCAGAGGACACCCATGAGATACCCAGCGGGACAGCAGAAAGGACATCCATTGCCGCCCCAGCAGCAAAGGTTTGCGCAGCACCAGCAGAGAGGTACACAGCAAGGGCGAGCTTTTGCCCTGACCGTGGAGAAGGCAGAGCCAGTCGGAGACGTTATAGCAGGTTCAGTCTTACTTAATTCCTTTCTAGCTCATGTTTTGTTCGATTCTGGTGCTTCTCATAGCTTTGTATCTGTATCTTTTGCTTTGAGGCATCGTCTTGAGTCTGAACCGTTGGCGCGAACTTACAAGATCACGGCCGGGGGTGGCATCATCCTGGTTAGTGATGTTTGCAAGAACTAGAGAGTTTATTTGGGAGGCCGTGAGCTGAGCGTATGTTTACTTGTAATGCCACTTCTGAGTTAGGATATAGTACTCGGGATGGATTGGTTGAGTAGACATCACGCTAGTATCAATTATCGTGGAGGCAGAGTTTTATTTCAGATGCCAGGAGAGCCAGAGTTTGAGTTCGTCCGAGGAGCAGAGCAGAGCGAAGGCAATTTTTGTGGAGCTTTGGTAGAAGAGCAGGAGCCACCACATCCGTTGATTACGGAGTTTTTGGATATATTTCTAGAGGAGTTGTCGGGGTTGCCGCCGGACAGAGGTATGGAATTCTTTATAGATTTAGTGCCAAGCGTAGAGCCGATCTCTCAGCATGTCTATAGAGTAAACAACAACGAACTGGCGGAGTTGAAGAAGCAGGTGGATGAGTTGCAAGACAAGGGCTTTATCCATTCCAGTTCATCACCATGGGGTGCTCCAGTACTTTTTGTACCAAAGAAGGATGGGTCGGTACGTATGTGTATCGACTATAGGGCACTTAATAACCTCACTATCAAGAACAAATACTTGTTGCCGCGGATTGATGACTTGTTTGACCAGTTGAGCGGAGCGAAGGTATTCTCAAAGATAGACTTGAGGTCAGGGTACCACCAGGTGAAAGTGAAGAGGAAAGACATCCCGAAGACAGCTTTCAGGACTCGTTATGGGCAGTTCAAGTTCTTGGTGATGCCGTTTGGGTTGACCAATGCCCCGATAGTGTTTATGAACTTGATGAACAAGGTGTTTCATTAGTATCTGGACCAGTTTGTTGTAGTCTTCATAGATGATATTCTGATATATTCGAAGACCCTAGAGGAGCATGAGCAGCACTTGAGGATAGTTCTGGAGATCCTCAGGAAGGAGAAGCTATATGGCGAGTTACCGAAGTGTGAATTCTTCCTTGATAAGGTTGAATTCCTTGGGCATGTTATTACAGGAGATGGAATCTTGGTAGATTCAAAGAAAATTTCAGCAGTTGAATCGTGGTTTACCCCGAGTTCAGTAGCAGAGATTAGGAGTTTTCTTGGATTGGCAGGCTACTACCAAAGGTTTGTTCTAGACTTTTCCAGACTTGTAGAACCTATGACTAGACTAACCAGGAAGGACATAAAGTTCGTCTGGACTAAGGATTGTCAATCAACATTTGAGAAGCTGAAGAAAAGATTGACTAAAACTCCCATCTTGACACTACCATCAGGAGCAGGAGGGTTTTCCATTTATAGTGATGCATCAGGGAAGGATTTTTGTTGTGTTAAAGCAGCACGGGAAGGTGATTGCCTATGCTTCCAGGCAATTACGCCCATATAAGAAGAACTACCCTACCCATGACTTGGAGTTGGCAGCGGTTATCTTTGCTCTTAAATTGTGGAAACACTACTTGTATAGAGAGAGAGTAGAGATCTTCACAGACCATAAGAGCTTGAAGTATGTGTTTACACAGAAAGAGCTCAACATGAGGCAACGGCGATGGTTGAAGCTGATGAAAGACTTCGATATTTCCTTGTAGTACCATCCAGGGAAGGCCAACATAGTCGCGGATACCTTGAACAGGTATCCCGTGGCTATGTGCTTGACGAGAGACAGACATTTATTGGCCGATCTTGACAGTTTGGGCATTGAGGTACTAGTTCCTGGAGTCGTAGCACAGATGTGGGAACTTCAGGTACAGTCAGAGCTGATGGACCAGGTCAGAGCCGAACAGTATGAGGATGAGTCTCCGAGGAGCATCAGAGCACAGGTTCAGATGGGGCTGGCAGAGGACTTCATCGTCGCAGATGATGAGTCATTGTGACACGGTACCAGGTTATGTGTACCGAGAGGACCATTGCACGAAGAGATTCTACAGGAGACGCATCATTCTCAATACTCTATGCATCCAGGTGCCAATAAGATGTATAAAGACATGAGAGAGCATGTATGGTGGTATGGCATAAAGCGGGAGGTAGCTAGCTTCATGTCCATATGCTTACTTTGCCAGCAGGTCAAGGCGGAGAGACAGAGGCCAGGTGGATTGCTTCAGCCTTTGCCTATTCCAGAGTAGAAATAGGAGCATGTGACTATAGATTTTGTATCAGGACTTCCGCGTTCTCTAGGAGGCAAAGATGCAATTTGGGTCATCGTGCACAGGTTGACCAAATTAACCCACTTTCTGCCATTTAAAGTGGGTACATCTACGGAGAGACTTGCGGAGATGTATGTGCGCCAGATTGTCAGATTGCACGATGTTCCAGTGAGCATAGTCTCGGATCGGGATAGTCGCTTCACGTTCCACTTTTGGAGGAGTTTGCAAGCTAGCTTGGGCACTTATCTCAAGTTCAGTACCGCTTATCACCCTCAGACTGATGGACAGTCGGAGAGGACTATTCAGACTCTCGAAGACATACTACACACCTGTGTTTTGGATCTTGGAGGTTCTTGGGAGGATCACCTTCACTTGGTAGAGTTTTTATATAACAACAGCTACCAAGCCAGCATCAAGATATCACCATTCAAGGAATTGTATGAACGAAGATGCCGCACTCCGTTGTCCTAGGATGATGTTGGTGACAGAGCTTTATTGGGACCAGAGATGGTAGTGGATACAGCAGAGAAGGTGAAGCTTATCAGGGACAAACTTTGAGTGGCGCAGGACAGGCAGCGGCATTGGGCCGATAGCCACTGGAGACCTTTGGAGTTTGAGGTATAGCTTTAGTTTTGTTTGCTTGTATTTGATTGTTGTTTGTTATAGTGCTAAGGTTGTATTTCGTGCTAGGTTGGCAATCTGGTTTTCTTGAGGATTTCTCTGACACATGGCATGATTCGTTTTGGTGGAGGCGACAAGCTTAGTTCGCGATTCATCAGACCTTCCAGTATACTTGAGAGGGTCGGTGCAGTTGCATACAGAATAGACTTACCACCTGCACTAGAGGGAGTACACAACGTGTTTCATGTGTTGCAGCTGAGACGGTACGTGGCAGATCCCAGTCATATGTTGGATCACTCAGAGATAGAAGTGGGCCCTACTCTTAGCTATCCAGAGAAGCCTGTGGAGATTCTGGATCGGAAAGAGAAGGTGTTGAGGAACCAGACGATTCCTTTGGTGCATGTCATGTGGAGGCATCACTCTCCAGGAGAGAGTCCTGGAAGCGAGAGAACGAGATGCGCAAGCGATATCCATATATGTTCGAGACATAAGGTATGATTCTTTCTTGCATTGTATTGTTTGCTTTGATAGTTAGTTTCTTCCTTAATTTCGAGAACAAAATTTTTCTAAGGTGGGTAGGATTGTCACCCTCATATTTTCATCCAAGGGTAGTTTAGTAATTGACATGGGTAATTTAATTTTAGGATTGATTGTATTTAAATTTTTGTATATGCATGATTATTTAATTGTTGTATTATTATTGTTTGCTAGTTGTAGATTTATTTTAGACTTGTGTAGTGGACCTAACCCATTTATTAGAATGCATGAACCAACATTTAGATGAGTTTAGTTTGAGCCCATGAATTAGGCCCATAGATTAGGAGGTTGGATTAATTAGAGAAACCATTAGACTAGAACCTTCCCTCCCTAATTAATTTTTTCATGAGAGGCCCAAGGGGTAATTGAGACATTTCAGATTGCTTGGAGGGGTGTATATGCCCGACCACCTTAAGAGGAGAGAGAAATTATTCACTTCACAAAATTCTTAATTCTTTAGATCTACAATTTCCCTCTTCCAATTTCCTTCTTTTCCTCATCAATTCTCCATAAATTCTTCATAAATACCTTCTCAAACTCTTCATTGAAGCTTCTACATCAAGGATCTACAAGAAGAAAGCAAGGAGCAAGTAGGAGGAGGCCAAGATCTACAAGGAGAGGAGCTATTTTGCAATTGGGGACTCTTCATTGGAAATCCATCTCCCAATAGGTACATTTTAGTTTTTTTTCCTTCTAATAGACTTTAGATCTGAGATTTAACCATGAAAAACCAACCCACATGCATAGGGTACCCATAAAAATTAGTTTTAGGTTCATCGGAGACCTACGGTAGAAGTTATGTCCAATTTTGTGTTAATTTTGGAGGAATTCTGAGATTGGCACATGTAGTGATTGTCATTGGGTCTAATAGATCTAAATGACATATGATTGCTTGTTTATGACTAGTGTCGTATCCACAATTGGGTACGTGTAGGCCGTATCTCGTCAATTTGACGAAACAGGTTAATTTTGGGGGTTTTCCTCCGACACGGGACCTTGTGCATATCACATTATGACACGGACACATAGTTATTCTAATTAATATACGTATTATTCATAATTAGTGTATTAGACTTGCTCGTGTCCTCCGTGATACATTTGGTTGTGTGTTGGAGCTGTATCGTAAGCGCATCATAGAATTAGTGTGATACGGGTGAGGTGCACTCCACGTGTTTGATATTTTATTCTTTTTCCTATACGTGTATGTGTATTTATATATATATGCTATTTATGTAATATATATATATATATATATATATATATATATATATATATATATATATATATATATATATATATATATATATGTATATGTTAGTGTATTTGAGTTTGGGTATATGTGTGTATCAATATGTGTATATAATAGAGTATATATATATATATATATATATATATATATATATATATATATGTGTGTGTGTGTGTGTGTGTGTGTGTGTGTGTGTGTGTGTTGTATATAGATATATGTATGTAAGTGTATATAGTTTTATATATATATATATATATATATATATATATATATATATATATATATATATATATATATGTGTGTGTGTGTGTGTGTGTGTGTGTGTGTGTGTGATTATATGTGTGTAAATATATATATATATCTATATGTGTTTGTGTTTGTGTATATAGAGAGGTGTATATATATATATATATATATATATATATATATATATATATATATATATATATATATATATATACACACACACACACACATAGATGCATATGTGTCTGTAAGGGGTGTGTTAGTAGTTGGTGTGTGTGTGTGAGGAGGAGCTACCCGAGCTCAGAATGTGCAGCACAGTGCACAGTGAGAGGGGGAGCCATCAGCAAGTAAGTCACAGTGAGAGGAGGAGCTGCTCGAGCAACCTGTGCATCATTGTGCAGTGCACAGGGAAAGTGCAGACAACTGCCAATGGAGCTCGGGCATAGTCAACAGCATGGAGGAGCAACAGATCTGCACATAGCTATGTATGCACAGCCAAGGCAAATGCACAACAGCCAATAATACAAGGTATCAATCGAGTTAGGCAACTGAAGTAGCAACTGCAGCCAAACACTTCTGTAAGTAGCCTACAGCAGATACAGTGTGCACAACAAACATGCTCGAGGCAGAGTCTTAGATGCAGCCTCGAGACACATGCAAATTTTGTAGCATAGTGCAGTCAACCAACGGAGTTGCAGTTTCAGATTCAGCAAGTGGCAGCCAATGCACATTATGCACAGCACAGTACCTGTATCAGCACAGGTAGAGTATCAGCAAGAGCCAGGAGTATCAGGCAGTGGTATGTCACTGTGCCTGAGCACAGGTCAGGGGGTATCATATTCAGTATCACAGTGTCAGTCCACTGTGCATTCATCATTTGTGTTTCAGTATGGTGTTAGTTAGTTTGTAAGTTGTTTAGTTGAGTTTTGGGTAGTTTAGTTCCAAGTATCAGTATGATTAGTTAGTTAAGGTATTGTTAGTAGTTAGAGATTATATATATATACTTATTTTTGTTGAGTTAGTTATATCTAGCTATATGTATTATGAATATATGTAGTGTGGTATTTATGTAGTAGTTAGATACATCATAGTGTTAGTTTATATAGTATAGTAGTTAGTTATTTGTGTACTAGTATATTAGCTTGGGGTATTATATGTGTTAACTATTATATTAAGTGTTTGGGTTACCTTGGGATACTAAGGTATTACCAAGGTATTGGGCCGATACCCAAGGTATTGAGTTTGGGTATCGATATGGGTGTGATACGCATTGGTGCAAGGCCAAGGTATCCAAAATTCATTATTTTAATATAGTATTAAGTATAATAACTTGTATATATATCTAAAATACTATTTTCATACATATGGACTTGTGTATCTTAGGATACAGCTTTTTGAGTGCCTTCTTGTATCTTAGCTTAGCTAGTATAGCATAGCTTCATAGTGTATCGACTTAGTGACTTAGTGTTAAACTCTTGCAACCTAGATTTTATTGGTTTGACCTAGAAATGGCGTATCGACCTAGAATTGTATCAACTTAACTTATTTTTATTCTTGAACCTTGTATTGATGCAACATACCATATATAGGTTGTGTGATACCAGCTTGGATATCGAGAGACACACCTTGCTCAGGACTTCCGGTGAGTACATTTCTCTGTTAGTTTTTATTTTATAATAGTGTATATATCACTTGTTCTAGAACTGTATACTTGATTCTGATACTTTGTTATACGGACTGGTACTATATGGATCCCGTCAGGAGGTATTATCCCCTACCGTGTTCAGCGAGTACTCAGTCACATGTATTTTATCGTGTGCATCGGGTATTAATTTTTATGTACTTCTTGTGCACCCACTATTTTGTGGGCTAGTGTGACTATATCATGTTCATGTACGTAACATGTCGTGATTGGATCCATGAGTATTGGTTGGGGAGGGGGAGTAGAAGTTGGTTATGTGATCAAAGTTATATTGATCTCATGTGCATATCGATTATATACCTCACGTATAATGGAGTTACCTTTATACCTCATCTGCAACATAAGCCGATCACATAACGAACTTGCACTCTAAACCACATAGCTAGTATTCTTGTTTTATACTTATAGTTTATTTTTCGTATTTACTTCCCAGTTCTTATTGTGATTATTGCCTATTCTCACCTGTATTATACATTCTTACTACTTGTGCATCTTGTATCATTTTCTATTGCTCGTTATATATGCTCGATTATGTATTTGAAACTGCTTTCAAAGGTATGTACTTTGCTCCAATCCTGACTGGATATATTTTTTAGATGATTGGCTAGAGAAGCTGTGTCCCACGTATTACGGCCCGCAGGAGGGTGAGATTTTAGAGGATACTCCCCTAGAGCAAGAGGACATAGTACCAGTGACCAAGGAGGTTTAGTTTATTTTTGGTGGTTTTGTATTAGACTATTCTTTTGTTGAGATTCACAGTTTTATTATTATTTCAGACTTGTGGATTGTATCTTGTTTCTTTCCTTCGCTATTCCATTCGTGCATTATTCTTCTTTAGTTTGTTTTATGATTGAGATTAGTTATACTTGTGAGATACCATATAACTCCTCCGTTCGGAGTTGAGTTGATTGACATGTACAATATTATATTGTTGAGATGTTAGATAGTTAGAAATGATCCAAACAACGTTCTACCACCAATTCTGCGGTATAGGCTGGAAGTAACCACGTACTCGTGCCCGAATATCCGAGTGCGGGTCTGACACGTTTTTAGTGGTGGCCCATGCAGGTCTAGATTCACAATTAGTGCAATTTTGTAGTTGTGCTCGTCTAGAGTACTGCTACGAGCCTGCTTTAGGATATAGGATATAGGATATAGGATATAGGATATAGGCTAAGAGTATACTCAATCACAACTAGGAAACATTTTCAAATATCAGTTTTGTTATCCTTATCTATTGGAATACTTGCTTACTTTGAAATATTATTGTCCTTCTTTGATGATATCGTATCTTGCGCAATATTGACTTCTTTGTTTTAATCTGTCTTCAGGATGCCTCCGAAGATCAGATTCTATCGCTCGGGAGCAACGACAGCTTCCTAAGCTACTTTTCGGCCTGCTGCGGAGAGGGTAGCAGCTACTACTGCTTCTTCTCCAGTTGAGAGGATCGCCTCACCGATTCAGGTGGAAGTCTCAGCAGCCATCTTTGGGGGTGCTCCTTCCCCAGTTCGGAGGACAGCTCCAGTTGTTTCCGAGGGACTTACACCACCACCGCCAGTACCAGCTGATGCTACACAGTTGTTCATACTTTTCCAGCAGATGATGGAGGCCCAGAGGGGCAGGCTGAGGCACAGCACCGGCAGACTGAGGTGATGAGACAGGACATTGAGAATGCTCATCAGGTGGCCATTACCGCGGTAGAGAGGACAGCGCCACCACAGCCACGAGAGGTACAGCCCAGGCTCGGTACCATACAGGACTTCAAGAAGTTGGATCCCTGGCCTTTCAAGGGGACAAAGGGCATTATATATACATATGACTGGTTGGAGAGCATGGAGCGCATCATGCGCTTATTCCGCCTTGCGGAGGACCTAAATGTGGAGGCAGCGGGACTGCAGATGATGGACATCGCCAGTACTTGATTTTGGAATGAGCCACAGATTGCCGATCCGGGATTGACATGGGGTGAGTTCAAGGACTTGTTCAAAAGAAAGTTCTTCCCGTCCACCGAGAGACTTGATTTGGAGCGACGGTTCTAGAACCTTCACCAGAAGAACATGTCGGTAGAGGAGTATGCCGTCGAGTTCGGCAGGTTGAGCAGATATGCAGACTACATGGTGAGGGATCCTGAGAACCGGGCGAGTAGATTCAGAGAAGGCCTGAATTGGGAAGTGAAGGCTCTCATTTCTTCGAGCCATGAGACATACACAGATATCTTGTGGGAGTCCCGCAAGGTCGAGAGAGACCTGAGTTTGAGGCCCAAGAGGGACCGAGATATTTTTGGTGGCAGCAGTAGCGTAGGTCCATCCAAGAGGCCCCATTTCTAGCCACAGAGGCAGCAGTTACATGCACCTATCAGAGCACCAGTACAACAAACATACCAGATGCATAGGCCAGCCCAGCCAGTTCGTGTTTGCCCCTTCTGTAAGAAGACAGGGCATGGATGGGATATTTGTAGGAAGAGGCTTGGTCAGTATTTGTTTTGAAACTATTATTGCCACGGAATGGTTGGAGACCAAGGTCTGCACGATTTGTTGCAGGGTATCTACCTGCTTTTGTTGGAGTATAAACCGGGCTTATAGATTGTCTTGAAACTTGCTCTGCCTCTATTCCGCTCACTTTTCGGCCCGTTCATAACGAGCCTCATCCCTCTGTTGGCTCACCTCAAGCATCTGCATCATCTGCTGAATGGGATCGACACGGGACATGGCTCACTGGCTCCGAGAACTTCTCGAAGTGCCGGAACTACTTTCTTGGGCTTGGGTCTCTCCGGGCGCTAGCGATGATGCTTGCGCTTGAGCCATTCCTTCAAAAGAAGGTAACTTACATCAGGATCATAATATATTATAGAATTTTTGCATGGAGTCTATCTTATTTTGGCCTAACGAGTTCAAAAGTTCGCACATGGATTAGATTGTTAAAGGAACTTTTCTAATATGAGGGTCAAAGGAACTTGAAACTGTGCTCTGATACCATTATGTCATGCCCTAATTTTATAGAATCGATAGTCGTCCCCCGGACGTGTCGCCGTGCGTACCTAGGTTGCGCACCATACAAGGCTAAGGTATTTTGCATAACGAGCACATATTCAGAGTATGCAGATAATTGAAACACAAAGTTGAAACATGGAAAAGTTCTTTTTATTGATATTGAACATCTATTTACAAACTCTTGAATGAGTCACAATATTTTGTCGCACGGGCACAAAAGTGGACACAAAATGAGATAGCCGTCATGTACATTACATCCTTTACTAAAGCTTCAAAATAAGAGACCTCCAGACGGGACAATAGCTTTTTTCTGAGCTGCATGAGTTAAGTTTGCTAGCTTCTGGGTCTTCAAATGCTTCAAAATAGGCACGATCAGGGTGTGTCGGCAGCTGGATTGGATTGGAAGTGATTTCAGCTCCTCGCAGGATCTCCTTGGTGCGGAAAATATGTTACAATGAGGGTAAGTACATCAAAATATATTGGTGAAGGCGAGCTAACCCAACTATACCAATCAACACATTGTTTATATGAAGCATGCAACTTATTTGTGGTCTTTCTATCTTGCCTTAGTTTATTTTACAGCAAGCGATAGATATAGAATTTACTGAAATAGACTTGCCACCGTTCGGTGACTTTTACCTGCCTGTCTGAACCACCTGCACAATACTTACCATGTCCTTCCCTGCCACGAAGACATAAGTTAGTTTGTACAGGTTTAAATATCCGTGGTGATCACTGGCTTGATGCCACAATGGACGACTAGTCAATGACGAGGATGGAATGCATCGAGAAAGAACAAGTGGCACTACAAATTATCCCGTCTAGTACAAGAAGACTACACTTAAAGTTTCGTCCGGATCGGATCGGTGCCAGTGCTCCAGCGACCGTCCACAGGAACTATACCCTTGTGCACAAGTTATCCGTGATCAAACAGCGTCTATGTTAGGTTATCTATTTGTGAAGTTGAGGCAACACGAGTACAAGACTAAGTAGCACGACATGATTTATTTTGCATAGTCTTCCTGAATAATTTATTGCATAATAAGGTGTGTTCCATACGTAGTATAATTTATAGAAGAAGTGTACAATTCTAACTAAAATTGAAGCATATATAGAACATTCCAAACGAACTAGCATGCAATAAGATAACCGTTCATAAGTTGATTGACAAGCATAAAGTAGTCCAAGTCCATTCCTTCTTATCTTGACATCTTAGTTATTACTTTGGTATCGTTTGATCGGGGCAAGAAAGAAGGCAAGATTTTTAGATGTGAAAACTTGGTAGAAGGGTTAACTGAATCGAATATAAGCCACTCATAAGTTAGTTGGAGAAGGAAAGGAAAGAGGTGCTTCAAGACTCCGCTCGTACGTCATCTACTGCTCAATCACCTGTATTGCCACAAACAGCTGATCAATACCTCTTCTACTCTTCCCAAGCTCGAAATTAAAGTGCAGTTCAATGAACAAAAATAATAAAATTTATCGAAATCGTTCAAGAAAACGCAAACAAATCCGAAAACCAACTCAAAGCACGAAAGCAACAAAGCGACAATGAAAACTAGGCAAGAAAATTTGCAGCAGAGATGTCCCTCTTGACTCTGCCGCTAAGTCGATCCTCGGGGCACGGTCCACTGAATATGGGAATCGATTCCGAAGAAGCAAATCCATAACGAGGATAAGATCTTGTTTCAATCTATCCCGATCGAACGATATCGACTTGTATTTCTTAGCCGCGCTCCCAGAATAGGGGAAACGGGACACCACATGTAACAAGAATATACTTATAACATAATACCGCAGTGTATATATAGCACCTCAGTGCACGAGCAAGATAGCACACTTGGTGCGTAATACAAGTTATAGCACCTCGGTGCGATATTAAGGAGTATCAGCACGAATACAAATAGTCAAGTCAAGATCTAGGGTCAATTAGTTAAATCAAGTAAAAAATTTATGCTCACATCGTTGCATCGATATCGGATCAAGTATACGGCCAGTGTTTCTACTATAAAGTTCTAGTTGGGCCTATAATTCTATCATAGTGTACATCAAGCATTTGTCAGTATTCAGGTAAAGAGGAAACATATAAGTTCTTAGTTCACTATCACATACAAGGTCACAAGATTTGATAAAAAATCCAACTAATTGAAGAAAATAACAAAACAAACATAAATAGCCAAAAAGGTAAAAGAGTCAAAAATAGGCAAAAACAGCTTTTTTGCGTACAAAACAGTCAAAAAATGGCTTAAATTGGCAAAAATAGCTTTTTGCGTACAAAAGAGTCAAAAATAGCTCATCCGCGTATAAAATATAGTCAAAAATAGCTCATCCGCGTACAAAACAGTCAAAAATAGCAAATATGTGCAAAAAGTACGCAAGGGAGGGGGTTCTGCGCACTTTTTTCGCTCACAATTAAATTCTGCATAATTATATGCAAAGTGGAGGGCTTCTGCGCACTTTTTACGCAAAATGAGGGACTTCTGTGTAGTTATACGCAAAAGGAAGGGTTTTTGTGTAGTTATACACAGGAGTTTCTGTGTAGTTTTATGCCTGAGACTTCTGCACAGTTTTACGCCAGCACTGTTCTTCTTACTCAGACGACATAAAAATTATAAAAACTTATTTTGGCCATAAAAACTTTATTTCAACTCAAAATTCGACGTTTCAAAAGCCAAAATTAAATAAAACTTAATTTCCCACAACATGAGATAATTAGTTTTCAAAATTTTCAAGTTTTAAGAGATCAAATCCACAAAATTCATAAAACCCTAACTTTAAAACTTAGATCTACTCCAAACCGTTATCAAAATCAAAAATGTCAAATACTAAACTTGTTGAGGATCACTAAATACACATTATAAGCTAAAAATATGCAAGAAAATTTTTAAAAATAAAATATTCCAAAAATTATGGTTTTCCCACTTTTTGCAAGATGTACTTGCCTTAGTGTTAGATAACCCTAGCTCTAATCTCTTCCAAAGGGAAGAAAGAAAACTAAAACTCTTAGGCTAGATCTAGGGTTTGGGGATTTGGGGGCTTGAAGGTTTGGAGGAGGAGGAGACAAAAAGAAAGAGAGACATGAAAGAAATAAAGAAGAGAGAGAGAAGATATGAAGGCTTATATGTGAGATGGAATTAATCTCATCCATCCACCTCATGAATCCATGACCCCAACTCATCTCAACCGTCCAAGAAAACACAAGTCTAGTGGTTCAATAGTGAACCAGTTTAGGGATTCCATCTATGTTCGGGTCCTAATACTGGTCTATGACAATTGTCAAATGGATTCTGATCCCGGGTAGTCTCTTACTAAAAGAAGAAATTCAGTCACGAAAATATGTGTGTCACGACCCGCACCCGGTTTAGGGGCACGAGTGCGTGGGTACGTCCAGCCTACGCCGCAGCATCGGCGGTAGAACGTTGTCTAGGTCATGTAACTATCTAATCAAACTCACGTGAATACCCAACTCCATAAGGAGACGTGGATATCATAAAATAATGCTAGAAATGCTCAATCACATAAACTAAAGCACGATGAGATATCAAGGCAAGCAAGAAATACAAGACAAGTCTAACGACAAGATAATCATACCTGCAATCATTAACTTCCAATCCCCAAGTGTGTCAGAAACCAGTCTACTAAGGTCACAGTCTGGAAAAATATTTTCCAGTCAGGAAGGAGCAAAGTACAACTCTAAATAGCAGTTCTATATTAATGATATAAACTATGTAGCAGTTCTAGATGGAAATATACCAGAAACATGTATAGGTACGAGAAATAAAAGAAATACTGGAAATACTGTAAGTAAATGCAGGAGAAGAAACAATATGTCCATGAGCAAGAACCTATGACTAAGTGTATGAGTACTAGCTTTAACATGTGATCGGCTTGGGAACTTGATCAGGCTGGTTACATATGATTAGCTATGATTCATGAAGGTCAGGCTAACCGTTGGTTAGCTATGATGCATGTATAGGTCAGGCTAATCACACGTAACAGCTATGAAGCATGGAGATGGTCAGGCCGTACCCGACGTGAGATGTGGGGTGAGCTATGATGCATGAAAAGTGGGGTATGATCACATATCTACACTAAAATACTCCCCAACCCCCGACTGGCATAGTAGATCTAATCATGGTACGCTATGGCACGGGATTCCCTAGGAAGGTAGCAAATCTCCCCGGGAATCAGTGTCTGTACATGCACAAGATAACAAGAAAAATAAGTCTTGTACAAGCTACACCATGAATAAGGAATAACATCTCATGACGAGATCCGTGTATACCAATCCGTGTAACCAGCGTGTCAAGAGCATGGATATTTATACTAGATACAGTGAACATAGGAGATATCATAAATTAGAAACTAATCAGAGAATGTACTCGCCTTGGGTCCTTAGCTGGTAATTATTGATGTCCTGTTCCAGAGTACCCCCTGGGTAAACCAACAGTCCTATAACATATCACAAGCAAAACCATATTTGCATCAGATGCTACACTAACACAGTCTAAATATACTGAGTTCGGGACTTCTCTAGGTATGATACCGGTCACCTAGGATCACTTAGTAGGGATACGTAAAACACATTACACTTATTAATACTTACAATATTTATACATGCACCAATTTAAATATATTTACAATATATATATATATATGTCTTTTAAATACATATCTGATTTATGCTAGTTGAACATTATATATGTATACTCATACATATGCTAACAATACATTTTTTTTAAAAATATATATATATATATTGTCAATGTTATTATTAAAATATATACTAATACTAGTACATCACATTAAATACAAATACAATACATTAATTGTATGTACAAGATATATATATATACATTTATACTAATTATACATATTTGAAAATATATTAAGTACATATATATATATATATACATATACTAAACATTATATATTTTTATACCAAAATACCTACATATATATATTAAAGGGAATACACATATACATATTATACTATACCAATTGAACAATAAGGACATATATATATATATATATATATATCAAAATAGTACGTATACTATTATATTTTATATACCAAAATACGTATTTGCATATATATATCAATCAACATTATATATATAACTAATCAAAGAATGTGTATAATGCCACCCTCCTCAAGGTGATCCCAAATGAAATAGCAGTTAGTTCCAATGGGTCCGGAGCAGTCCAAATAGCTAGAATCTATATAAAGAAGTCCAAGATCGGAGTTCGGCACGAAAACCGAGATAAGGATTCCAGGCTAATAAGAGAAGGGTCGTTGTTTGTAATTAAGGTAACATCTTAATTGAATGAAAATCATTTCGAAATTATTTTGAACAATAATTACAAGTAAAAGTTTATTTATAAAAATCTAGGATTTATGTAAAAGCCAATATATTTTTATGTCTATAGTAAATTCAGTTACTAGTCCAAATAACCAATTTTGAACAAATTTATTATTGAAACTATTCCTTGATAAACCAGAAATTATTATTTTTACATAGTCAAAACCCTTATATTTATTACGTAAAAATAAACTAATTACATAAAATTACTAAACTAATTATATATAAACTAATTGATTATGAAATTAATTAACTATTACATATAAATTAACTAAATTGATTAAATAAACTAACTACTGATTATATAATACTACTGATTATAATTTAATTACTGATTAATAACTTAATTAACTGATTATTAAATAATTAATCAAACTAACTAATATAATTAACCAATTACTTATATAACTAAACCAAATCCAAAATTTACAGAGCTGAAAAGAAGAAAGGGGAAGGGGAAAGGCTCACGATGGGGGGTTTCCGTCGTCGACGGAGGAGGTCTCGCCGGGGTCGACGTTCATCTCGGGCGGCGACGGCGTCCCGGATCTGCTGTGGCGACGGCGGTCGAAGCTCGAGAGCGGCGGCGGTGGAAACCCGAGAGCGGCGGCGTCGGTTCCAGATCTGAGGCGGCGGTCGACTCGGCTCGGGGGAAGGAGATCCGCGACGGCGGCGGTCGACGGCTCGACGGAGGAAGTCCTAGTCGCCGGCGACAGCGGGATCTAGGTTAGGGTTTTGGGGTTCTGTACAAGTCGGGTGGGTCGTGTCCGAGGCTGGACACGGGGATTCGATGTTGTGTGGTGTGGGGGTGGACGTGTCCGGGGCTGGACACAGGGATGGTGTACTGTGGTGTGGTGGTTGTGTCCAGACGGTGTCGGACACAAAATCTGGTTGTAATATTGTAAATCTGGACACAGGAAATGAATGGATACGGTGGGACACCCGGGGTCGGACCCGAGGCCAATCACGGCTGACACGGTAATGCTGGACACACGGACACGAGCACACAATCAATGGTGATGGCTTGTTGGCTTGTGGGAAATTGTGAGGGCTAGCTAGGGTTTCTAGGGAATGGTGTGAATGAGACTTTAAATAGGGAGAGAGGGTGTGGGATAAAGGGTGAGGATTGGCCCAAAATGAATGGCCCAGATAATACATGAATAAGTTTTTCATGTGGTGGAAAAATGAGGGTGTGAATGGGAGACGGTAACCTGGTAAATTTAATAGAAAAAATATAATTTAAGAAAAATGTTTTAAGAGGCTTCCTCCGTAAGCATGCCAGCCGCATGGATATGGCAACTCCAATATATGGAAACCATAACCCAAACGTACGCTGTAATATGAATATAAACTCACATGTGGTATATATAATGTCACAAGTCACAGATACGCTAATCTCATCCACACAACAAGTCATAGAAAAGAAATACTAACTAGAATAAGGAGTCTGAAATATCCACAATAATAGTCGGGTGGAGACAAATCCACTACCAATGACTATATCCAAAACTAAAATGAGAGAGGAGTGTAAAATCTCCAATATAAAATAATGTAAAGACAGAAGTGTATCAGCTAAAAGAATCCATCGCCAGAAAATCAACGATGCTCAGAAGGTCAGATCTCCTCGACAGAAAATAATGCGTCAGGTCCAGGCCCGTACTCCTGCAAATACTCAAGAGCAGATACACCTGGCAGCGGACCAGGTCCTCAGAGGGACGTAACAAGATACAGAAAATACGAGCCAACTTGAATACAGTAAACATGCATATAATTTGAAAATAAATAAGTACGCTGTACAAGACAATCTATATGAATGCAAGTGAGGACAACTTTTCGACGTATGGGCAAGGGTAGGCTACTCGATCTACCTCACAACTCACACACACGTCAATGGACATCAGAAATCGACATACCGCGGGGGTAGCGACCAGCGAGACTCCAGAAATCGACATACCGCGGGGGTAGCGACCAGCGGACACACACGCCCGTAGTGCGAACTATATACTACGGTTTACCAGAGTGGTCAAAAGCCCATACGCCTAATAATTGTCCTCTATGATACTAAGTGTCAAGTGTATGTCAACATATCTAATATATAGTAATGACTGAAAGGAAAACTACACATGCAAGAACTATACAGAAATAAAATAAATGAACAGAAATATAAATAGCATGCAAAGTACTGTAAACAATTTGGCAAGGTATCTTGCCTGGCAAGAAGGCTGCAAAATGTAGTGTCCCAATGTCAACACCAAGAGTCAGAAACTACGGCCTCAGAATGAACGTCTCCGGATGCTGAAATAAACATCACCAACGTTCCCAGAATGAGCAAAATAGCTAAAAAGCACATCCCTTTCGTCCAATTTGGACACAGGGGCAAAATGGTAATTTCGGGCAAAAGTTGGGTCCACGTGTGGCCCACTTTGCACCGAAAAGCGTGCCAAGGATAACAGTCTCTAAATGGGACAAACTATAGGTCAAACAACTGTAGATGTCAATACGAACCCAACGGTATGTCCAAATGCGGATTCCGATGAGCCGAACAAAATTTGGTCCAAAAGTCAACTGTGGGGCCCGCCAATTGGCGATCTGGTCAACCGTCTCAGAAATGCATGAAAATTGGGTCACAGGACCAGCGTATTACCACGAGTCCAGTGGCGCAAGTTTCGTCGCATTCTGACGACCGTGCACAAAATACACGCGAGTTCCACAAAAGTGGCGACACGAGATGTGTCCGCGGATACGGCTTGATTCCGGCGCGCTCACGCGTCCGAATCAGTCCCCACGAATTTTCATGTGTCCCGTTATGCTGTGTGCACAATTTGGTACACTTGGCACACGGCGGGGCGGTCCCGTTTGGCGGGGCGCGCTCCGATCTCCAACTTTTGGAAAACCGGAAAAAGTGGGTGCGCGCAGTTTTGTGACGAATATATATTTGTCCACAGCAACTAATAGCACAAAGTTAATATACAGAAAATAAACTAGGTCATCTAATCTACAGGTATCAAAAAGAATCACCGAATTCGGATCTCTGTGGTGGGAGATACGAACTCGGCAATATTGGTGGTCAATCTGGAATTCTGCGATTGCAGAATTCTGTCTGCTCGTCCAACTTTGGACGCTGTTTTTCACCTAGGGGCACACGTTTTCCGAGGTAGGCTATAAAACAAATATTTGAGAGGGTTAAGGGAAGATCATACCTATGAAAACGGAACCGCGTTTGGTCGAGCGAGTCAACGGAAAAACACGCCGGAGCGAAGGTGCTTCGAGTGGGAAACTGCAGTTCGCGATGTCGGCGTCGACGGGATGGTTGGATGGCTTGGGGAGGCTTCTCTGGCTGCGGTGACGGCTCTAGATGGGAAGAGGAGGTCTGGGAATATTAGGTTAGGGTTTTGGGAAGCTAACTATATATATATATATATATATATATATATATATATATATATATATCATATATATTAAGAGAGGGGGAAGTGTTCGGTTTATAGGTTAATGAAAAAAAAGAAAAGCCGAAGGGTTCCTGGCCGCGTGAATGGAACTAGGAATTCTGAGTTGCTTAGGGAGGCTTAGCATTCAGCAAGCGTTCTGTAGCAAAACTAAAGGAAAAGTAATTGTATTATTATTAACATTATTATTATTATTATATTATTATACTTATTATATTAATAAATTCTTTTTCTTTCTTTTCTTTATTTATAAAATATATATACGTATATATATATTTGTATATACATATATATATATATATACTCATAAGAAAAATTTTTATAGATTAGGGTATTGCACATCGTTAGGCTAGCAACTGCTCAATGGGTCTCCTACATGGAATAAATTCCGAAAAATTCCTGAAGGTCCCATAAGTCATCTAAGTGCCCGAACACCTAACATAAAAATTATTAAAAATCTATTTCTCCTATTTAGCACATAATTACCTTAATTAAATTATTAATTAATAAAAAAATAATAAATACAATTTTTTTGAAATAGGGGTTTTACATTCTACCCAACTTACAAAAATTTTGTCCTCGAAATTGACACTAACCCATATTCATAATGATAACTATAACTATTACACTACATTGGTATCTAGTAGGACTCCTAAAACTCATGGTTTTCCATTCTGACACTTTCTCATCTATTGTCCATACACTATTCTATCATCCTCTAACTTGTCTACACTACCCAACTTACAAGAATTCTACTAGTGGTCACCTTCTTTGAAGCTATTGTCTAGATTGTAAGGCAATTATATTTATTGGGTCGAGAATCTTGGGATACCTGTCTGGAATCTCATAACTATGACTTTTTCCCATAACCGTCAAGTATCATAGTCTAATACTGCCTCGCCACCTGGCCAGTATGGCTGCAAGTAATTCGACTACTCTACCATAATCATCTGGCGGCAACTGTCGCTACCTTGCCAGCGATTTATCATAGTCATCAGTTCGTAACAAGTGCCTTCAACTCTTTCCTAGGCATAGTCTAAGTTTTAGGGAACACTTAAGGTCTTGACTAACTATTAGGGGTATGATCTAGCTCAAATAATCTAACAATTTCTACTAGGCTACATGGTGCTACTTAAGGGTTAAACTACTAAAGAATACAGATATTGCTATAGTGCATATATATATTAAGAACTCATCCTTAGTTATCAAGCATTACTAACACCTTTATGTTTAACTAACAAAATAGGGGTGAGGTTGACGTAAATCAACAATTCATAATGGCACGAAAGATACGACTATGATAGGAAGAGTTACGCACGAGATAAGGAATGAATATAAAAGGAGAAAATGAGTCACCCAAGAGGACGAGATAAGGATAGGGGAAGAATACTACTACTGCTACTCCCGTCATCCATTAGCATCGCGTGTATGCCATCTGGATAGAATATGCATACCTCCTCATAACTGCTAAGCTACCATATATAAAATTCTACAGCTATTTGTACATCTAAGATCTTGTGTCACAATGGGGTTATGAGTATGCAAAGACAATTATAACTAAAAGGTCGTACCTGTATCTACGGCTTCCTGTGTCTGCTCTCCCATACTTGTCATAATGAGTGCTTGACCTTGTCCTTGATTGTTCAACTGGGGTCTAGTCCCCTCCATTTGTGCAGACTGTAGAAGCAGTGGTGGGTCACTTTGGTCTTCTATACTTGAGGGTGTTTGCGGTGTTCCTGATTCTAATGCCATAGACCTCTGGTTCTGCTGAGGACATCTTCGGGTTTGATGGTGACTTGATCCACATATCATGCACAGCCCCAATCGACGATGACAGTCTCTATGAATATGACCTATCTTACCACAAAAGTGACAAGTACGGGGGTCCTTGGTTGGATATGGTGCGACATTATCTGGTTGCTGGCGTGTCAAAGGGTGTCGAATGGGTCCTCCTTGCTGTGTCCTTGCTGGTCCTTGATAAATTCTCTGTTGAATTCCGTTTCCCTTGCTGATGGCCTCCTGGATCCTGGCCTCTGTCAATAGCTCGGCATAAGAGATCCGGGACTGGGAGCTAGTGTAGTGCTGGAGCTCCTGAGTCAGCCCGCGGTGAAACCTCTTAGCCTTCTCCAAGTCATTAGGTATTAGGACTGTGCCATACTTACTGAGACGGCTAAACTCTGCGTCATACTCATCAACCGTCTTGTCCCCTTGCTCTAGATGGAGGAACTGATCGTACAATGCGTCCCTTACAGTATCCGGGAAGTACTTCCTCTCAAAGCACTCCAAGAATTGTTCCCAAGTCTGGCGCGTCTCCAACTGGCGCTCCATTGATTCCCACCAGTGATGCGCATTGCCTTCTAACTGAGTCCTTACGCCTATCATCCATAGGTCAGAAGGTAATTGTGATGCCTCTAACAACTTCTTGGTATTGGCAATCCAGTTCGTGGTCTCCTCTGGACTTTCATTGCCCTTATATGGCTTAGGGCCCATCTGCACAAAGTCCTTGACCGAACCAACCCGAGATTGTGGTACTGAAACTAGTGCCTGGGTTGGTTTAGGGGCTAGTGCAGCCATTCTCTCAAGTGCTGCCAAAAATTCTAGCCTCTGCTCTGCTGTTTGCTGCCTCTGCTCTGCTGTTTGCTGCCTCTGCTCTGCTGTTTGCTGCCTCTGTTCTTGCATTATCATCTGGAAGAGTTGGAACAGCTGCGCTTGGCCATCTTGCAGTGCTAGTGGAGCTGGAAAAGTCCCATTAGGTATCGTTGAAGGGGTTGATGGGATGGTTGGATTGCTAGTCGGTCCATCCGGTCCGGGAAGAAGAGGTGTCGTTGAGGTCACTCCTAGTGGTTGGTCGTCGTCCCCTGGAGACGTGTTGTCCCCGGTGGCGGCATGCCCGTTATGCAAATTCATCTCTCTGCAAGAGATGGACGAAGGATTAAGAAGAGTACATGAATCAAGCAGGATGCAAGAACTTAAGTAGGACATGTTGGAAGGAAGGTAAGTTATAGTCAAGTGTGGATGAGATCTAAAATTCTAATCCTAGGTACAGGCCCGCTCGGTACAGTGACGTAACCGAAACGGCTAACTCGACCTGCATGGGCCACCACAAAAACATGTCACGCCCCAGTCCCAAATACGTAGGACTAGGGACACGTAAGCATGCCAGCCGCATGGATATGGCAACTCCAATATATGGAAACCATAACCCAAACGTACGCTGTAATATGAATATAAACTCACATGTGGTATATATAATGTCACAAGTCACAGATACGCTAATCTCATCCACACAACAAGTCATAGAAAAGAAATACTAACTAGAATAAGGAGTCTGAAATATCCACAATAATAGTCGGGTGGAGACAAATCCACTACCAATGACTATATCCAAAACTAAAATGAGAGAGGAGTGTAAAATCTCCAATATAAAATAATGTAAAGACAGAAGTGTATCAGCTAAAAGAATCCATCGCCAGAAAATCAACGATGCTCAGAAGGTAAGATCTCCTCGACAGAAAATAATGCGTCAGGTCCAGGCCCGTACTCCTGCAAATACTCAAGAGCAGATACACCTGGCAGCGGACCAGGTCCTCAGAGGGACGTAACAAGATACAGAAAATACGAGCCAACTTGAATACAGTAAACATGCATATAATTTGAAAATAAATAAGTACGCTGTACAAGACAATCTATATGAATGCAAGTGAGGACAACTTTTCGACGTATGGGCAAGGGTAGGCTACTCGATCTATCTCACAACTCACACACACGTCAATGGACATCAGAAATCGACATACCGCGGGGGTAGCGACCAGCGAGACTCCAGAAATCGACATACCGCGGGGGTAGCGACCAGCGGACACACACGCCCGTAGTGCGAACTATATACTACGGTTTACCAGAGTGGTCAAAAGCCCATACGCCTAATAATTGTCCTCTATGATACTAAGTGTCAAGTGTATGTCAACATATCTAATATATAGTAATGACTGAAAGGAAAACTACACATGCAAGAACTATACAGAAATAAAATAAATGAACAGAAATATAAATAGCATGCAAAGTACTGTAAACAATTTGGCAAGGTATCTTGCCTGGCAAGAAGGCTGCAAAATGTAGTGTCCCAACGTCAACACCAAGAGTCAGAAACTACGACCTCAGAATGAACGTCTCCGGATGCTGAAATAAACATCACCAACGTTCCCAGAATGAGCAAAATAGCTAAAAAGCACATCCCTTTCGTCCAATTTGGACACAGGGGCAAAATGGTAATTTCGGGCAAAAGTTGGGTCCACGTGTGGCCCACTTTGCACCGAAAAGCGTGCCAAGGATAACAGTCTCTAAATGGGACAAACTATAGGTCAAACAACTGTAGATGTCAATACGAACCATGGGTATGTCCAAATGCGGATTCCGATGAGCCGAACAAAATTTGGTCCAAAAGTCAACTGTGGGGCCCGCCAATTGGCGATCTGGTCAACCGTCTCAGAAATGCGTGAAAATTGGGTCACAGGACCAGCGTATTACCACGAGTCCAGTGGCGCAAGTTTCGTCGCATTCTGACGACCGTGCACAAAATACACGCGAGTTCCACAAAAGTGGCGACACGAGATGTGTCCGCGGATACGGCTTGATTCCGGCGCGCTCACGCGTCCGAATCAGTCCCCACGAATTTTCACGTGTCCCGTTATGCTGTGTGCACAATTTGGTACACTTGGCACACGGCGGGGCGGTCCCGTTTGGCGGGGCGCGCTCCGATCTCCAACTTTTGGAAAACCGGAAAAAGTGGGTGCGCGCAGTTTTGTGACGAATATATATTTGTCCACAGCAACTAATAGCACAAAGTTAATATACAGAAAATAAACTAGGTCATCTAATCTACAGGTATCAAAAAGAATCACCGAATTCGGATCTCTGTGGTGGGAGATACGAACTCGACAATATTGGTGGTCAATCTGGAATTCTGCGATTGCAGAATTCTGTCTGCTCGTCCAACTTTGGACGCTGTTTTTCACCTAGGGGCACACGTTTTCCGAGGTAGGCTATAAAACAAATATTTGAGAGGGTTAAGGGAAGATCATACCTATGAAAACGGAACCGCGTTTGGTCGAGCGAGTCAACGGGAAAACACGCCGGAGCGAAGGTGCTTCGAGTGGGAAACTGCAGTTCGCGATGTCGGCGTCGACGGGATGGTTGGATGGCTTGGGGAGGCTTCTCTGGCTGCGGTGACGGCTCTAGATGGGAAGAGGAGGTCTGAGAATATTAGGTTAGGGTTTTGGGAAGCTAACTATATATATATATATATATATATATATATATATATCATATATATTAAGAGAGGGGGAAGTGTTCGGTTTATAGGTTAATGAAAAAAAAGAAAGGCCGAAGGGTTCCTGGCCGCGTGAATGGAACTAGGAATTCTGAGTTGCTTAGGGAGGCTTAGCATTCAGCAAGCGTTCTGTAGCAAAACTAAAGGAAAAGTAATTGTATTATTATTAACATTATTATTATTATTATATTATTATACTTATTATATTAATAAATTCTTTTTCTTTCTTTTCTTTATTTATAAAATATATATACGTATATATATATTTGTATATACATATATATATATATATACTCATAAGAAAATTTTTTATAGATTAGGGTATTGCACATCGTTAGGCTAGCAACTGCTCAATGGGTCTCCTACATGGAATAAATTCCGAAAAATTTCTGAAGGTCCCATAAGTCATCTAAGTGCCCGAACACCTAACATAAAAATTATTAAAAATCTATTTCTCCTATTTAGCACATAATTACCTTAATTAAATTATTAATTAATAAAAAAATAATAAATACAATTTTTTTGAAATAGGGGTTTTACAGGGTCGTGTCCGAGGCTGGACACGGGGATTCGATGTTGTGTGGTGTGGGGGTGGACGTGTCCGGGGCTGGACACAGGGATGGTGTACTGTGGTGTGGTGGTTGTGTCCAGACGGTGTCGGACACAAAATCTGGTTGTAATATTGTAAATCTGGACACAGAAAATGAATGGATACGGTGGGACACCCGGGGTCGGACCCGAGGCCAATCACGGCTGACACGGTAATGCTAGACACACGGACACGAGCACACAATCAATGGTGATGGCTTGTTGGCTTGTGGAAAATTGTGAGGGCTAGCTAGGGTTTCTAGGGAATGGTGTGAATGAGACTTTAAATAGGGAGAGAGGGTGTGGGATAAAGGGTGAGAATTGGCCCAAAATGAATGGCCCAGATAATACATGAATAAGTTTTTCATGTGGTGGAAAAATGAGGGTGTGAATGGGAGACGGTAACCTGGTAAATTTAATAGAAAAAATATAATTTAAGAAAAATGTTTTAAGAGGCTTCCAAGGCTAACTGATTCCGAATAGCTACTAATTAATGCATATTGCAAAAATCTCAGAAAGTATGAAATTTATTTATTTACTATCCCAATAAATATAAAAATTTATTATATTTTATCAACTAGTCCTTCAAATAAAATTTTATTTAAAACAATAATTTTATGATTCAAGCCAATAAATATTCGAAGCTAGAGTATTATATTTACATCATTATTCATCTATTTATTTTATAAGAAAGCGACATTTAGGAAAAATGATTTTTATAAAAGATTTTAAATCACCTTCTAAAATCAAACATTGTTAAAAATCAAATACAAGAATTCAAGGAGAAAATATTTTAAAAACTTGGTATTAAAAATAAATTAAAAATCTAATTATTTCGAAAATTGGAAATCGGAGGTTACAATGTGGCAATAAAATATTCCATGATACTGGGTACAGTATAAGTACTTTTTAGAAAAAAAATTGAAATCAAAATTTCAGAAATACAAAATCTGGGAACAAGTATGACATCCCGATAAACCGAATCATCTGTATCCCTCAAATCATCTCGAAGACTCCCTCAGCAAACTTCTTGACGATCCATAAACTTCTGGAGCATATCTCTTGAGCCTCCATCTGATGCATGTGGCATGTATGTACATCTCAGATGCTTGAATCTGTACATACCACAACATATATCTCCTCGAGCCAACAATCGACAACCCTTCGTAAACTTCTTATCTTTGACACCAAACACGTTGCGACAACCCTCATCTGCTAGCTTCCCTACGATAACAAGTTGTAGCGCAAACTCGGTATATGACGATCCCCCTTGAGAATGAGCTTCTCGCCAAACTCTGTAGTCAAGTGCACGTCACTGATACCTACAGCTGCAGTCGTCCTCTTATCATCAATCTTCACACGGCCAAACCTACAACTTCGATGTGACGTAAAAGATCCTCCTCTGTGGAGTCGCTTAATACGACATTTTTGTGTTCAAGACCCAATCACTGTCATAACATGTGCCACAAGGTTTATCTTCATTGGTTGCTGAGATGATGCGATCTCCATAGCCTTACTTGATCGTCCTCTTCTTTAGCCTTCTCATCTTTGAACTTCATGTAGTCCCATTTAAAATGACCCATTTTGCCACTGTGATAGCAGTCTTTATTGCCATCCACCCTCGTAATATCTCGAGAACTCCCTCATGTTCTCGACTGTGACTTGAGCCTTTCATTCCCGTAGAAAACAATCAAAGAAGACTCATGTGACGATTCTGACTACTTATGTCGAACCTCCTCATTTAACAAACTACTTTTGACTAGCTCTATCGTGACAACCCAATCAAGCGCGGAGTTGCTCACATATACCATCAACATCTCCCAACTTTTCAGCAGATAACTCAAAAGAAGTAAGACCTAAAGCTCATCCTTAATTGTTATCTTCATCGCCGAGAATTGATTGATGATGCCCTAAACTTTGTTCAAATGTTGTGCCATCGAAGCACCCTTCGTGTACTTGGAGTTGATGAGTTGGCGAATAAGAAACATCGTATGCTAGTCGTCTTCCATTTGTAAAATGAATACAGCTTCTTCCATGGTCCTTTTGTCAAACTCTCCATACACATGATGAAATATCGAATCGTCTAAACATTGGTGGAGGTACCCAACAACCTTCCGATCTAACCTCTTCTAGTCATCAGCAAATTATCTGATGGCTTAGCGACGTCTCCCTCTAACGGGCTATGTAAAGCTTTGAACCAGAGTAGATCCTCCATCCTTGGTTTCGAGATCGACTATTTCCTCCATGTGAGGGTAACCATATGAGTGTTCATCTGCTTTGGAGATATTATTACATATTTTCTCTCGAAAACCTAAGAGCTTTGACTCCAATTGTTGACCGAAAAATGTTGCGAAGATGACACCAACCCACCCGAAGATAACGAACCACCGTCTCACGCAAGCATCAAGACAGATCAAACACACCAAATATGTTGGGTGACTATCTCACCGGTACAAATCACAATTTATATATCTCAACAATACAAGATTGATTAGAAATATGTTGAACTATTTTCCCCCAAGTTCAACCCTCACCAATCTAAAAAAGAAGAAAAAGACTACAATTGAAATCACTCACCAACCATGTGATAATCTTCTTGAATAAAGAGGACGACTCCTCGAATAGATCCTCCCTTCAATTTATCTTTAAGAGCGAACCCTAAGAGCAAAGTACGGATTTACTCTTAAATTTTTGTAAACTTGACTCCCAGAATCTTTTCCTTGATCATCCCATGGGCAACTCCCCTTAGCCTCCTCATATATGTTAAGAAATTAAGAAATTCTTAAATTATTGCAGCAATAATCTTGGTCGATCACATTGTCATAAACATGCTGATTTGTGATCCACTTCTGAACCAAATTCCGCCATGCGGTATACCGTCGATATACGGTCGATATATCACTGTGTACCGCCATACATTCAAAATAAGTTCTGGAACGAATCCACAAATACCGATATACTGTCGATATATTGTGGGTATACTGCTGATATACCGTCGCTGCTGATTTGGTTCTATTTTGAGCCCCGATTCAGCCACCGATCCTCTGTCACCTTCATTGTAACTCCCGCCAACGTTTCACGATGTCCAGATTGTTCTTCCACACACCTCGAATCGATGCTAGAACCCAACAAGCAGATGCACACAGATACTACCCCGTAGGCATTAATTCTCAATACCTATGTGCATCTCATCAAATCTCAACTAAATATATACACAGTGGTGTTGGGTCCAAATTTCAACTAAATATACACCACCCAAGTCCCAATTAAATATACACAGCGGTGTCTGTGAATCGAGAAGTTCACAGTGGGTCCCGACCATTCTTTGTGCGAAAATGCTTTTTGGCACCCGGGTGCACGTCGTCCCCCATGCACCCGGATGCCGGAGATGGCTAAGGAGGCCGTCGGAGACGCCGGAGTGCGTATGATGAGGAGAGAGAGGACCAGAGAGGAGAGTACTGCGCCTCCCCCTCCTTTGCCGCTGCCTCCTCCTCCTCCCCTCCCCTCACCCCTCCTACTCCGTCGTTGGAGCCTCCCTCCGGCACCGCCGCCACTCCCCCCCGGACCACCGCACCTCCCTCCTCCCTTCTCCCTCCTGCGTCGTTTTCGGCCTCCCTGGCCCTCTCCGCAGCCACGGGTGCACCGGAGGGGCCGTGCACCCGGATGCCAAATCGCAGGATTGTTCTTTGTGTAGTCTTTGACCGTGAGAGCAGCAACAGCATTGCTTGGCACAGATCAACTACCATCTTATGCTGTACTAATTTAATCACTGTAATTAAATTCAATAGCGTGACTTAATTGTAGCCTTTCTTTTACATCACTATTTATCCCAGATAACCAAACATTGAATTTGTTTTGTTTGCTAGAGTAGAAACACTAGAAAGCCAGGGTCAGAGAGACATGAGCATAAAAGTGGTTTGCAAATAGTTGAGACAACCTAAATAGTAAGAACCAAGGAATTTATTGCCTCCATAAAATATAATACAAATTTGTTTCACAAATATTGCACCATAGTTAAAAATGCATAACCACATCATAATGACATCTTTGTAATATACTATTTTTTTATACCCAGAGAATTCCAACAATAAACAATTTGCAGGTCCTTCGAAATGTTAGTGAAGAATCTCACAGGTAAGATAACATTAACAAGAGTATCAAATAACAAATCCAAGCGACACCATTCTCTCTCATTGTTTCAGCTATTCTGGTGCACTGCAATGATATGGATATCCATCTCCTTCAGCATGACGGCACGCCCGCACGAGTCGCAGGGTGCAGTTCTGGATCCACAGATGCTCTCGTGTTCTGACAACCCTTTCAGACGATCACGAGCATCCAACGGTTCCCTCCCGGCTTGAACCATGTCCCCACAATATCTACAGGCAATTAACCGGAGTGGGCAACTTGTAGCCTGGTGTTGTACCTGCCAAGGAAGACGAACAAGCAGCAAAGTTTAGCTCCCATTTAAATGAATTATACGATAAATACTTGATATAGCCAACAAGCAGACTAGGAAACCACATAGTCCTTGCAATACAACAACAACAAAGCTTTTATCCCAAAAATATTGGGATGGCCATTTCAATTCTTTTCTTCCATTCAGCCAGTTAGGCACCACACACGTCTCCTGTATCATTAGCAAATATTTATCATTATTTACATCCTGAATCCAAGAGTTGGTTTAGTCATACCCCTAGGTCAAGCATAGCTTCTTCAACTAATATCCTATCATTCCTAGCCTTTGTACCTCTTGGTCTTTGTTGTACATGTCCAAACTACCTGAAATAATTATCTCGTTTCATCCTCAATGGTCGCCACCTCTTAACTACTCATCAATGTACTAATTTCCCATCTTCTCTCTCAAAGTGTTGCCAATTCACTTCAGCTACTCTCATTTCTTTGGAGATGTTTCTTAATTGCATGATGACTTTTATATAAAGCATTGGATCGGACAAGGTTCTGCATCGATACCATTCAATGGCATCGGTTTGGATCGGACAAGGTCATGTAAAATATTAACAAAATCACAAAGGCTTTTATCGTGAATAAATGCAAGAGTGAATCATATGACAATATAGATCAGACTGACAGTTACGTAAGTTTTGCTTCGCCGTTCTACATTGAGGTCAGAATACACAACCACACAAGTGTAGTCAGTCAAAAGTAACGTCATGACAAAACGAGATAAATGCCAAAAAACAAATAATAAAAGATGTTAAGAAAAATGAAGACGATAGGTAAAAATGCAATAGAAATGCCAATGGCATTTGTGATATAACTCTTTTAGATCTATTGACAGCATGATAAAGTAAAGCACTAAAACATGCCTAGTTGTGACAAGGTGATAAGAAGTTTGCTGACAATATGGAACTTACGATCAGAAAACGTCTACATGTTTTCTATAAATAAAAAAATTTTAAGCCCATAAACAGCCTGCTACGTATTAATGCAACTATCATGTTATAATGCAATGTCAGAGAAAATCATGCAATTATTTACCAAAACCAAGTTAAATTGCACATTAGTAATGAAATTATGTTCAGAGTTCAACATTTCCTTTTGTCACATTGTAGTGAAAATTTTAAACATTATTAAAATATCTAATGATACCCAATACTCTAATCTGAGACTTGTGATAGTGCCTATAAATATAATTCTGGGCTGGACCAAATGCGGGTGAACATACTATGTTTTTGAACATAGGAGAAATTCCTCTACTTTTAATTTTGAACTACCTATACTTGATTTGCAACAAATGTCCAACTTGATTTGCAGCGGATGCCTGACTCCAGTGCTTTGACCTTTTGCACTAACTACATCTGCTAATCTTCAAGTTCATCCTTGGTGGTTAGGTGAGATGCAAATGACCAAGCTTGGACAATTTTCCCTTTGGAACAACAAAGAATCCTTAAACAGTCTTCCCTCCAAATCCACCCTCCCTAGCCCTAGCCCTTGCCCTTGCCCTTGCCCTGATCCTAACTACTTTAGCCACACACATGCACAAGCAATATATCAAGTATCAAACCTTGGTGGAAAGGGATGTAGTTTTCTTTTCTTTTTTTGGCGATGCCCGGCGTAATGTACGAGACTTTGTGCATGCTACGTTGCATGCCTTTTGGGCCCATTGCCCTCAATTTTCTCACACACACACACACCGTGGTTCGATCCCGAGACCGCCCGTCTAGCCAGGGAGGTTATACCTCTCCTCGCTGACCACAAGAGCCAGCTGAGTTCAGTGACAGGGGATTAGTAGCTAGCAGCCAAATTGACCGTAGGCAGAGAGAGAGAGAGAGAGAGAGAGAGAGAGAGAGAGTGAGAGAGACTAGTTATCCACTCTCCATCTCACCCAATTCTTGGTGGTCAAGGTCGGGGGGTAATATTGTAGTTGTCAGCCATGTCGCGATTCGTGAGACTCTAGGCTGGAGAAAGAGGCTCACTATTTCTCACTTGCCGCAACTGTTTGCCCCTACCGTCTCCCGTTAGACGTCACCACATCAGTATCTCAGTTTCAATTCAAACATAGGTTTGATTGACACTCAATGTCCTGAGCAATATTTACCATCCGGAAAGAGGAAAAACCGGAGTCTTTGTCTAAAGAAATGCATTGAGAAAGGACAAATGTATAAAACCTTTCAACGAGATAGTGCTTTACCACCCAAGTAAGAGAATAGAATACATATACCTCAAAAGAGTTGTACTTGTACCCCCATCGGTTTGTGTCAGATACTCTGATACTTTGAGGGATACATATAGGAGTACACTTCATGAAGTATATTAGATTGTATAAAAATATTTACCGTATTTAAGTCGAGCAATGAATTAAGGAGAATACTAAAATCATAATGCTACCAATTCATGAAATAATGCTCGATATAAACTATGAATGTATGTTTATCATAGTTTTTCTTGCTAAATGAATTCTTTTAATCCTTTTCTGTGACGATTCAACTGATAGCATCTGCGATTTCCACTTTTAGCAATACAGAATTATATTAGTGCTATTGAACCTCTTATTTCTAATTTTGTTTCTATTTTAGATAAAGAAACTAAAGGTTAATATGTCAGTTGTATATTTCTTTAGTATCACCATGATATCGGTCTCTCTCAATCTGGGTTATCCTATTGCTTCTATGTATGAGGATCATCATGGCAGGAATGTACAAAAAAATGTTGGATGTACAATTCTGCTGGAAAAGGTTGATTGTGATATAAAGTTCAAAGCTTAGAAGCCAGAAGTGGGAGCGGGAACGGAAGCGGGGGCGGGAAAGCGGGGCTACTTAGAAGATTCTAAATTTGGGAGCGTGATGGGAGCGTGCGCTAATAATTTTTTAATGTTTATTAATTATTGTTATCAAAACTTATAAATATTTTAAAGTTTATTAGAATTTATAAAGTTCAGTTCAAAGTTACAGAGAGATCTTTCGCATGTTAATTTTTTATGACGTCAAAGTAAGAAATCTTTAGTTTCTTGGTACTTTGATAAATGTGTATTGAAAATATTTTAATTTCTCTCACAAAATTTATGTCATCTTCTAAAATTATGGTAATATTATGGGAAGCGATAATGTCGTCGGGGAAACGAGCTTCCGTCTCCTGAGAAACAAAGCTCCCGTCATCGGGAAAACGAGCTCCCAAGTAAGAAACGCCGAATCGAAGGTTCTTACTAAGATTCGTTGACCTCTTAGGAGTTTCTGGCTTCTAAGGTTCAAAGTAGTAAGTTAAGCTGATCATTGCTCTACTTTTAAGCCATAAAGTAGAAATAGTAGTATTAGACCATTTGAATAGCTTATATATGACTCTTGAATTATGAGAATCTCCACTATCACCGGAAATTTTCAATTGATGTATATACAGAGTAACTTGCAAATGCAATAAAAAGTACTTTATTGCATATTCATTAGCAGAACAAAAAACTAGCATTTCTCATATACAAAGACTACGTAGAAATAAAGCAGAGCATAAGAAAGAAATGTATTTTATGCATGTAAAGCTGCTATTACCATTTCTTCCTTCTCAAGGATCACTCCGCAAGGGCAATGTATTGGCTCATGAAACACCTTCATGTGTTTCTCGATTTCCCCCTGATGGAAAGCTTTTCCACATCTACTACAATGTACATGGCTCCCTGCTTCCTCTCTCCTAAGAACAACTCCACAGCCATCATGCTGGCAAAGAACATTATTCCTCAAGCAGTATGCTTCATGAAGTAGTATAGTACGGCTAGATATAAAGTGCCTGCAGTTCTGACATTCTACAGCATCCAAATCAATTTGTGAAGAAGTGGTAGCATTTGCTCCCACCTTCTTGATATTAATATCTTTTAAAGCCACAGAGATGTGGTATTTGGTAGATCCCTTGTAACCAAAGACACCAATGCTGTAGGTACCAGCGACCAGGGTAGGGTCCTCTCCACCAAGTAACAAAATCTTTGAACCTATTTCATGAGACGACCAATCATGACGGTGCTGTGTTGGGAATACCAGCGGATGCTTAGATAAATATACATTAGTGTCCCCTTTACTTGTTTCTGCTTCAACCTTTACCTCAATATTCATAGATCCAGATGCTATCTTTGCACTAGTGCTATCCTCTATGGAGAACTTGTAGTAATTGAACATTCCTTCCTCGACGGTTGCTGACTCAACCTTTCCTAGAACAAGTGGTATAAGTACATGTTGATTTGTATCACTGTCCAATGTAGACTCATGCCCCTCTATATCCACTTCAATGTCAGTTTCAAGGATAGAAACACTGCTAGCTGGCTTCAGCTCAAGGACCCTCAACTTGTAGCATAATTCTCCGTAGTAGACTGTAAATATATCACCTTGTGAAAGAGTTGCATGCTTACGAAGAGTAGTTTCAAGTACGGCCTTGTGGTTGGGGATATCAGAGAAACCTGAGCCTTGTGGTTGTAGCTTTGCGTAAGTTCCTTTGGGCAGGCTAACATAACGCACTTCAATTAAAGGAACCTCTACAATATCACTAGAGAACAGATTGCTCCAGACATGAGGAGGTATTTCCACAGAGCCTTCTCTCGCAGTAAATTCAAGAACTCCTGAATGAGTTGTTCCATGCTCTTGTCCTACAGTCACATCAGATCCTAAAGGGACACTAGCATCCATCCTCGACAGCCTGAAGTGCATGGGACCTTTATCAAGAGCACCCTGATCAGACAACTCTGTGAAGCAAGACGGTGGCAATTTGACCTTATCACCATATCCATCATAAGGCAAAGCTTCAAGAGTTCTAGCAAATGCAACTCCTTTTCCAAGGAGCAGGTTTTCTTCCATTTGTTGTTCCGCCTGCAAAATAAATCAATAATAGTTTATGGTAAAATAAAAAAGATTCAACAACTGACATAAATCTATAACCTTATCTACGAGTTTGAAATCTGACTTTCTTCACGACTCATAACATTCATCGTGGTTTTTTTGATGGAAAAAGAGAAGTCTCCGCTTGTCTTTCTTGTGGTGACATGTCTGCATGGTCCAATTGCCAAACTGAACATTAATCTTGGGCTAATTTGCAACTAAATACCCTAAACTGTTCATGATTTGCAACTTGCTAGTCTAAATTATTTTAATAGGCAACCTAATATCCTGAATTGTTTTTACAAGTTAATACCTTCCATTAAAACGCCATCCAACTTAACAGTCATGTGCACATCACCTGACCCTTATGAACACTTTTGTCCTTCAATTAAAAAGAAAACCCTACCTTATCCCTTCTTTTCTATACTTGGGCCAATTTGTATCTAAATATCCTGAACTATCTTCGATTTTAACTTACTATCCTAACTATTTTAATAGACAAGTTAATACCCTTAATTTTTAAGTTGTTGCAAGTTTATACCCTTCGTTAGGTTGCCATCCAACTTAAAGGTCATGTGCATATTACATGACCATTATAGACATTTTTGCCCTTCAATTAAAAAGAAAATAATATCTTATCCCTTCTTTCTTTAAATCTAAATCTAATCCTAATCCTAAATCTAAATCTAAATCTAAATCTAATTGAGGATGAGATGCTCGAAAGGTTGATTTTTAAATTCCAATTTTATAGTTTAGGGTAGCAAGTTTCAGTTTCGATACTTTAGGGTATCAAGTTGTAACTAGAGGATAGTTCGGGATATTTAGTTACAAATAAGTCATATACTTAACCCTAAAATGTAAATCAAATCTAACATAATTGAGGATGAAGATGGGATGTCATCTAAGAGAAGGTGGTAGTCTATGAGGTAGGTCAGCGAAGATAGGGGTCGACAAGGGGGGTGGGTAGTCATAACATAAGGCGTTGGGAAAGGCGAGGAGAGGGATCAACAAGAGTGTGGGTGGAAGGGGATGGTCGGCGTAGAGGGGGGCACAACCAAGAAAGGGATGAGGGGACCTCCAAAAGGAGATGGGAGGAGGTTGCTTGGTTTAGGATTAGGACTAGAGTGCATGAGGAAAAAGACAAGAATAAAATTTGCATCATCATCCAAGACTTCTTCCATCATAGTCAGGTTGGCTATAGAGCATAAGAAATGTCTATACAATAAGACAAATTTTTATGACTAATTGTCGACCTGACATCAACCCTTTACGTTGATGCCAAATTCCCTCTCCAATGATAAAAAGTAATTTTATTATTTTCTTTTAATAGCATAGGATAGCAAGTTGAATATATCTTAAAAGTTCAAGATATTTAAATGTCAATTTTGTGACATTTTAAAGTTCTGGATAACAAGTTGTTAATTTTGATATTTTAGGGTATCAAGTTGCAACTCAGGAATAGTTCAAGGTATTTAGTTGAACTAAACCTTCATCTTGACTAGGATAATACGAACAAAACAAGATCAAACCACACAAGCAAATAAAATGTTCTTCACTCACTATAAATAAGTGAATAAAGCCATCTTTTATAGTAAATTTATAATTTTTAAATAGTTCAATAAGAAAAATGGTATGACCTGAGAGAGAACTCATTTCTAGTACCCTCATATTGTTTACTCTCAAAGCAATATGATAACTATTAAGAAACAAAAAGGATTATGTAATGGAATGTGCAACATTTTGTTCTCCAATGTCGAACTTCACAAAGGGCATTTGGGAATAGAGTTTTCTTGAGAACGGAGTTCGGAAAGAAAACTGGGATTCAATGGAGTTAGGTCTTAAAACTGCAAAATTCGTTTGGGAGTGTTGAGTTTGACAAAACACCATTTCTAACTGCAGTCTGATTGTATATATATTTTATAACTTCATTTCCTTGTCTCTTTCCTTGTCTCTTTTGTTACAAAACTCCAATACTTCCTCCAAACTTCCATATGTCCATAGCTTAAAGCCTGGAAAAAAAACTCCAGTTTTTTCGAATCAAGTTTTCGGTTGGGTACGGAGGTTCCAAAGAAAACTGGGGTTTGGTTAAGTTAGGCCTCCAAACTCCAAAAAGCGAAGTTGTGGTGGGTTTGGGAGCACTTTTGGAGTTAGACAACTTCATTTATAAGTTATAACTCCAAAACACCACCATAACTGGAGTTAGGAAAACTCCACTATTGTTTTAATCCATTGTATTTATAAAACTATGATACACTCCAAACACCCAAACTGTCTCCCAACTCAAAAAATATAACTCCAATTTTGCAACAGGAGTTTCCTCATTTCATTCTAGGCTAAAATCTCAAAAGAAAAAAAAAAGAAAAAAGTCTAAAATGAACCTAACTCCATTTTAGTAAACTTTGCTCCTAGTTTCAAAACTCCAAACAAACCAAACTCCATTTTAGCAAACTTTTTTTTTTCTTTCCAAACAAACTAGGCCTCGATCTTCTACAGTTCCATAGACCAAACGATCTTGACCGTCTAGGTATGACATATCGGCAAGGTGAATTTATTCTCCATTTGCCTCGATGTGCATTGTCACATGGTTGGTTATCCGTCCCCTTGCCAAAATGGTTAATCGGGATGTAAGGGTAAGGGGGGGCTCAACCTCCCACTTGATTTTAGTACATAATTTTGCCAAAACAAGCAACAAATGTATATAATATAAGCATCTACTACTAATAGTACTACTAAAGTTGATACGAAAATGTAGCCTAGTTGGTAAAGTTGTGAGTGTTTGTTTGTACTGGAGGTCGAGATCCCCTTTTGATCCCCCTGACTCCAAAGGAGTCCCTTTTTTTTAATTTTCCATATAAAAAAAATAAAAGGTTTGCGGAAGTGGTGGCGACATGATTCATTGGCAGTGCAAAATCAAACCCTAACCCTAACCCTGACCTTAAGGAGGGCATCGGCGGCGTCGATCCTCTTGGACCTCTGTGCGGCCTCGATGGCCTCCCTCCTGCGTTGGGCCTCGGCTTTGGCCTTCCTCTCCCTCTCGAGCCTCGCTTTGGCCCTCTCTTTCCTCTCCCGCTGCTCCCTCTCCAGCTTCTCCTTCGCTGCCCGTAGCTCGAAATCCATCAATTCCTCAATTCCGTCCTCTCTTTCTTCTGTATATATATATATATATATATATATCCATTGGGATGGGCAAATAGGTTCACAAACGGAAGACGTATGTATGTACGTCATGTTATGTGCGGAAAGTGCTAGAAGAAAGAGAGGGTGCCTGCGCCCACCACACCTCTAGGTGAATATTGGGCCGGACCGGGCCACGGTCCGTTTTGACCAGATTTGACTGAATTTGGTTTAG
Organism: Iris macrosiphon; assembly: GCA_036927795.1. Classification (NCBI taxonomy): domain Eukaryota; kingdom Viridiplantae; phylum Streptophyta; class Magnoliopsida; order Asparagales; family Iridaceae; genus Iris; species Iris macrosiphon. The sequence goes on from JAYESA010000016.1 coordinate 79,505,820, forward strand.
ACCGGACTCAACCGGTCAGAAGAAGCGGACCGGACCGGACCGGTCCGGTTCCAAGAAAGTCGGATCCAATCTGGACCCATGATCCTATCAGAAGCGGACCGGTCGAACCAGTCTAGGCCAGACCGGGTCACGATATGGGCCAGGCCTGTTCGATTTTTTTTTTATATAATGTATAAAATATGTAAATAAATTTAAATATAATGCAAGTAATATTATGTATATATATATATTATATATATATATATATATATATATATATATATATATATAAAAGTTATTTGTTAGTGTATTTTTTTATAATTTATATATACTTTTATATAAGTTTAAGTTATATGTTAGTATAATTTTTTATATAAGTTATTTGTTAGTATAAAATATTTAAGTCAAATTAACATATATAACTTAACTAGCCCATAACACATAATTGAGACAAAAATTTGAGAAGAAAAATATTAAAATTTGTTTATTAATGCCAATAAAATTTAAATATATTATAACATTAACTAGTCAAGAAATTGAAACTAGCAAATGATATTTTATATTCATAAAATTTGTAAAAAAAATGTATAATTTTTTTATTTTTGTCTTTTTTTGACGTCCGTCGTCCATCTTTCTTCCGAGTTTATTGCTCAGCTCCTTCTTTAGTAGCGTCATCCAAAGTAAGAGACTGAAAGTCCAGCTCACTGATGTTGGCACTTTCGTCTCTTAAGTTTTTAATTCTTTTTCCAACACGAACCCAATCTTGAACACAGACACAGGCTTCCAAAATATCTGGCAATATCTTGCTCCTCTTCTTTCTTAGTATCCTTGAACCTGCACTAAAACAAGATTTCGATGCTACCGTGGACCCCGAGACCATTAGAATATCGCGTGCTATAGAAGAAAGTATATGATACGTTTTTTCGTGTCTCTTCCACCGTTCTAAAATTGAAAATTTTATTTTTATTTTCATCTTCTTCATAAGAATTTAAATATAACAATTCTTGAGTGGGTAAGAAAGTTTATTTTTGTTTCTTCCTTTGCAGTACACTTTTAACATTTGATAATTTAGACATAAAACCAGAACTACTACTACTACTACTACTACTACTACTACTACTACTACTACCTTGAACGGTTGTACCGGGTCAGCTAGATACAACTCTTTCTTTATATAAGGTAATTAAACTATCTAAAACTTCTTTAATTTCTACTTTTAAACTGCCTACGTCAACATTCATATTGTCTTTAAAATCGTCTAATAAAATAAATACACCATCTAATTTAATCTTAGGATCAAAAAACGAAGCCAAACATTATAGAAGAGGTATATCACCCCAATATTTAAAAAAATTTATTTTTATTTTGGAAACAACATAATCAAAACCAGGAACAATTCTATATTTAAATAATAAATGAGACATGTTAATAATTTCTGTTAAAGCTAAAGGAGAAGTTGGATAATAAACTCCAGATAAAACACATGTAGCATTATAAAATAATTTTAAAAATTTAAAAATTGAACTAGCAATTAACCAATCATTTTCAGTTACTTGATAATCAAAAATAGGATTAACATTACAATAATGTGTAATAACATATTTAAATTTAATAGAAGATTTCAACATTAAATAAGTAGAATTCCATCTATGTGGTGCATCCTTAACAAATATCCTAAAAGTAATATTATATTGTGTACATAAAATTTTAAAAGCTTGTTGTCTATTTGCAGAAGTGTTCAAACTTTGTAAACATAATCTAACATTTTCAAAATTTATTTGAAAGAATTTAAGACATTCTTGTAAAATTAAATTAATAATATGACAAGCACATCTAACATGAAAAAGCATACATTCTAGTATAGGCTAAAAATATGATTTTAAAACATAATAGAAGAAGTGTTATTACTAGCATTATAAAAAATAAATTAATTTTTTTTATTGTGAATATCATATTCACATAAAAATTGCATAACAACACTGCCAATTACAACGCCAGTATGTGGAAATTCTGAAGGTCGTAGACAAATAATAAAAAATTTCAAAATCTATTTTGGATCTAAATAATGTGTCATGATACAAATATAATCATAATTTTATTTAATAATTTATATATCAAAAGTTAGAGCAATTTAAGTAACATTTACAAAACTTTCTTTTAAAGCGGTTTTTTATTTTTTAAAGATTTTTATAGCCTCTGCCCTAGTACTAGATCTAGAAACTTTAGTAAAACAATGATTAAGAGTACTACTTGCATAATCATAATACCAATCACTATCACTAAATGTAAAATATTGTTCATCACAAATAATAGATTTGGTTAACTCGGTTTTATTACGAGCATCAGAATAAGTAAAGTTATCTATAGAAGATCCTTGATGATCGCTACGTATCTGTGTTTGTCTAGTCTGTAGTGTGTCCTTGCCAAAACAACTTTCATAGTGTCTTCTTAAAGTGCCCGTGTCATTATTCTTTTTCCATTTGTAAGTTTGCTTACATTTCTTACATTATGCACCTTTAGCTATTGATCTTTTGGATTTAAAATCGGTGCGCCCTCATTATCAGTGACGTAATTTTTCATAGTAATTTCATAAAACTAATTTTTTTTCTATTTATAACATTAGCAGGCATACTTCTAACTTCAGGAGGCAAAATTTGTGTCTGTGGCACAAAATCAGGAATAGGTTGTTCTTCAAACAAATTAGCATAATAATCAAAATTATGGGCCAATCACCCTGATAAGGGTGGTTAGAACCAGTACCATCCATTTTTAAAAAATAATTTTTTGAAAGAAATAAGAGGAGAAAATTTTATTTTTCTACCAAAAAAAGAGAGGGAAAGAGAGGAAATAAAAATCCCCAATCAGAAAAAAGATTAAGAAAACTTTTTTATAATATTAAATTTACTTAAAACGTCAACTTGAAGCCTCCAAAAAAATTCGCACAAGTTGAAGCCTCAAGAACACTGCAGTTTGTCCTCTATAAAGTTACACTCCAAAATCCAGAAAGTTGTTACTTCAATTTTTAGAAATTGCTTTGCTTCTAAATTTTGTAAGAGAGGGAAGAAATATTGTTGTATTCAATTTTATTGAATTATATGCTATTTATAGAATTTTTTTAGGTGCAAAACGACCCTCTATATCCTTAAAATATAGTTGTTATAAGGATAGTTATAAGGATATTTTGGTCATTTTTCAAAAATGACAAATATATCCCTAAAACGGCCAAAAACATCAAAAATTGTGTCTGACCGGGTTGGTGACCGGACCAGTCTGACCGGATTTTTCGGGTTTACCCGGACCGATGCCACAACACTTTCGGGCCTGACTCACGGGCCGAAATACTGGACCCAGCCTGAACCCACGTATATACTGGGCCAAGCCGGGTCGGTCTGTTGACCGGGTCCTGGCCGTCCCAGACCGGTGTTGATCGGGGCGGGTTTCGGGCTGCCCAGTCTATTATACACCTTGAACCATACCACCCTGTACCACACCACACCACACCCATGCCTTAATCTTCATCGGAGTCATAGATGGTCTCATGTAGCCCATATATATATATATATATATATATATATATATATATATATATATATATATATATATATATATATATAGGGGTACAACACGAGGACTTCCAGGAGGTCACCCATCCTACTACTACTCTAGCCCAAGCATGCTTAACTGCGGAGTTCTGATGGGATACGGTGCTCTAGTGCTGGTATGATCGCACCTATGTATATATATGGTAATGCTAGTATAAAAGCATGTATCGATACACCCCATACAATTGCATTATAAAATTGTGAAAGTACAAGAAAGCCCTTCTAATCTGGACCATTGGATCTGTCACGCCCCAGTCCCAAAATATCGAGGGACTGGACACGTGGCAATGACCAGCAGCACGCACCGATGGATAACCCAATTTAATGGAGCCATCAGGGCGTACTTAAGCTGTAACGAAGGTCTACTACAACAAAATACACTAATTTCATCCATAAAGATAGAGAAATAAACTGCATAATGAAATGGAAATAAGTAGCAACAACAAGTTAGTCGGGGAAATAATCCGACTTATGTCTGAATACACTGGCTCAATAGGCCAGGAACAAAAGAGATAAACATGAAATAAATACTGAGTACGGGACCGGGTACTCAGGAGAAGTCTTCGGCAATCACCTCGTCTGCAGGGTTCAGTTATGCTCCAGTATCAATTCCAGCAATAGTCTCAGCTCCTGTCCCGTATATCTCGGGGTACTGCTCCTCGGCTAAACCTGGAGACATAATCCATTCCAGGTCCTCAGTGGACATAGCAAGGCACAAAATAAAACAAGCCAAATAAATGCAGTGCAATTAAATAAATGAAACAGCAGGGTAAACTATGTAACCATCTATGCGATATGCAAATGAGAGCAACACTAGTACTCAGGCTGAGACCGCTACAAGCTCTGTGTCGGGGAGCCGGTAGCAGTAATAACACGTAAAGGGTCTAGCTCTGCTGGAGAGTCTACAACCTCACAATAATAGTAGATATATATATAGAACAGCCTGTAGCCTGTGTGTCTCTCCCCACCCAATGTAATCATGCAAACCATGACCATAACGTCTCATGTCCATGTCAGCGGGATTATAACTAATGCAACAAGTCAAACTGTCTATAACTAAAATATCTCTGTCAAGTCCTGTATCCTATACAGAATCATCATGAATGTCTCAGGAAGATTCTGTCCATGTATAGTGTCAAGTGTCCTGGGTTGTAGGATACTTGATATGTCAAGTACAAAAGTAAAGGGTATCGTAAATCCATCTCTAAATGACGAATCCAACATCGCGTACGGTGTTGGCACCCGACTATGATCGGACACTAAGTACGTCATACGTTTCCTAGGTTAAGCAGTTTAAACAAGTTTATATGAATTTACACAAGACAACCAGCAAAGTATTATTACGGGAAATATGAAGATAAAGACTGCAAGTTTGGCAAGGTGCACTTGCCTGATGTTTGGATTCCACTTAGGTCCTGTTCTCGAAAATTTCTAGAGATGTCTCCGGAAGCTAAAATAAACAGTACCATCACGCTCAGAAGGTGTCAAATAGCTAGGAACGCCTGTCCTTGGGTCCAATTTGGAGACAAGGGCAAAAATGGTAATTTTGGGCCAAAACGGGGTCCACCGGTGGGCCCGCTTTGCACCGAAAACATGTCAGGGTCAACTGTCTCCAAATTCACCAAACTTAGTGTCAACAGGTCAGGAACGCTGATACGAAACCAACGGAACTTCCAGAATTAAATTCTGATGAGCCGATCACAAAATCGCCCGTCGAGTGGGGCCTGTGGGGCCCACGACACGCGATTTCGTCAACGTTCTCAGAATCGAACCAAACTTGACCCACAGGACCAGCGTATTGCTACGAGTCCGATGGCGTAAGTTTCGTCTCGATCCGACGTGTGTACACGAAGTTAGGATAAATTACAGAAAAGTCGAATACGGGGCGATGTCCGCGGATACGCACTGATTCCGGTGTGCACGCACATCCGAATCAGCTTTTGCAAAATCCCACATGTCCGTATCGACGATGCGCACGTATCTGTGAAGACCGCACGCGACCAAGTCATCCCGTTTGGCGGGGCGTACTTAGTTCCGGGGTGAAATAGGGTCTGGTTTTTCCTGTTTTGGATCGCGGTGTGCGATCACCACAGGACGCGATGCCCCGAGCGGTTTGTCCGGGCACCGAGAGGGTCATACAGGCTTCGCGTTGCAATTTACGGAATTGAAATCCGAGCTACGAGGAGAGAGATACACGCACCTGAACAGGCTGAAAAACTGGGGTTCTCGTCGTGTCCGACGGTGTCAGCCTAGGGTTAGGGCTAGGGCACACTGTGGCGGCCGGAGGACCGCCGGAGAGGGCTGGGGGCAGCGGGGGAACGCTCGGCCGGGGCTGGGCAGCTCTCGGGGACACGCGGCGGCGCAGGGGAGGCGGTGCTGGGCGGCCGGCCGGTAGCTGCTGCGGCCGCTACTGCTGTCGGTGCCGGGGAGAGGAGGGGAGGAAGGAGGAGGAAGAGGCTGGGGACACGGCGGAGGGCGGCTGGGAACGGCGATGCGGGGGGCAGCGGGCTGGCGGTGGCGAGTCGTGGACTGGGGTGGCCGGAGGAGAGTTCGCCGGAGTTAGGGCTAGGGCTAGGGGATGAGGGAGGAGGAGAACGGGGGAGAGGGGTTTTATAGGGGCTCGGGGGAGGGGGTTGGCCGGGGACGTGCGGAGAAGGCGGAGGGGTCGTGGCGGCGCGAGGCGGGCGGAGCGCCGGGCGGATCGCCGGACGACGCGGGCTCGCGCAGGACGTGGGAGAAGGGATGGGGGTGAGCGGGTTCGCGGGTTCGGGTCTGACCGACCCGACCCGTTAGCCCAAGGGCTGTTGGGCTGGGCCGGTGGGCCGGGTTTGCGGGCTGGGCTGGGCCGGGGGTTAAAATAAATAAATAAATAAATAAATAAATAAATAGATAATTAAATAAATACTTTTAGGTGTTTAAAAATAGGTCCGGGGCCCAATAAAATCCAGAAAAATTACCCTAAGTCCGATTTTCTATTTTACACCATAAAATCATATTTTTATTACATTTTAATATTAGTTATTAGCAATTAAAAATTATAAAATCACCACAGGACCTATGTAAATTCCTGAAAATTTACAGAAAATTCCCAAAAATTGATTTTAAAAATCTGAAAATTTTAGGGTGATTACAATCTACCCCCTTAAGAGGATTGCGTCCTCGCAATCGAAGGGTAAACTACAAAGGCACGAGTTTACAGAATTAAAGAATGCTTAGGTTTTACCTGCATTTGCAAATAAGTGTGGATAACGCTGGCGCATAACATCCTCTCGTTCCCAGGTCGATTCGCCAGGAGAGTGCTGTTTCCAAGCTACCCGAACCAGTCTGATTGTCTGCCCTCGCAGTATCTTCTCACTGGTGTCGAGTATACCCACTGGCTGCTCCTCGTATCTCAGGCTAGGTCCCACCGAAATCTCAGAATGATCAACTATATGACTTGGGTCGGTCACGTATCGCCTCAGCTGTGAGACGTGGAATACATCATGCACTCCCTCTAAGGATGGAGGTAATGCAAGACGATAAGCCACCTCACCAATGCGCTCCAAGATATCAAATGGCCCAATATACCTTGGGCTTAACTTGCCTCTGCTGCCAAATCTGATAGTACCTCTAGTGGGCGAGATCCTCAAAAATACATGCTCTCCTTCCTTGAACTCCAGGGGACGTTTGTGCGCATCGGCCCAATGCTTCTGTCTATCCTGGGCTGCACGGAGATGATTCTGAATCTGTCTTACTTTCTCCACTGTCTCCGTTACCAACTCTGGACCCAGTAATTGACGTTCGCCAACGTCACTCCAGCATATCGGCGATCTGCACTTCCTTTCGTACAATGCCTCGAAAGGTGCCATCTGAATGCTTGCCTGATAGCTGTTGTTATAGGAGAACTCCACTAAGTGCAGGTGATCTTCCCAAGATCCTCCGAAGTCCAGTATACATGATCACAGCATATCTTCCAAGATCTGAATTGTGCGCTCTGATTGGCCATCTGTCTGAGGATGATAGGCAGTACTGAATTTGAGCCTGGTACCGAGACTCTCTTGCAGGCTTCGCCAAAAGTGAGATATAAATCTCGAGTCTCGATCTGATACAATACTAACCGATACTCCATGAAATTTTACGATCTGTCGTATATACATGTCGACTAGTACTTCCGTGGATTGTCCGACTCTGAATGGCAAGAAGTGAGCCGACTTAGTGAGCCGATCCACGATGACCCATACCGCATCCTTTCCACTAGGGCTTCTTGGAAATCCAGTGACGAAGTCCATGGTAATATGCTCCCACTTCCATTCAGGTATGGGAAGTGGCTGCAACATACCTGCAGTCCTTTGGTACTCGGCCTTCACCTGCTGGCAGACTAAATATTTTGCCACAAATCGGGCAATCTCCATTTTCATTCCATGCCACCAGTAATATTGTCTTAAGTCCCGGTACATCTTGGTTCCTCCTGGATGAACAGAGTATATGGAGCTATGTGCTTCCGTCATCAACTCCTGCCTTAATTCTCCATTTGGAACATATAGGCGATTTTCGCACCTTAATGTCCCGTCCTCGTGGATGCGAAGTCCCATTTGCATGCCTGCTTCCGTTCTCTCTTTCAGCCTTCGGAATCTGGCATCATTAGGCAAAGCTTCTTTGATTCTCTCCACCAGCGATGACTTAACTTCAAGGTTAGCCAGCAAACCATTTTGTCCAGGTAGAACAACCTCTATCTGAAGATCTTGCAAGTCTTGTAATAGCTGGGGCTGCTCAGTTAATAAATAAGCCGAGGGTTTTCTGCTGAGGGCGTCGGCTACAACATTTGCTTTCCCCGGGTGGTACTGCAGATCTATGTCAAAGTCCACCATCAACTCAAGCCAACGCCTTTGCCTCATGTTGAGCTCCTTCTGAGTATAAACATACTTCAAGCTCTTATAATCAGTGAATATTTCGACCTTCTCTCCATACAGATAATGCCTCCAGATCTTCAATACAAAAATCACTGCAGCGAGCTCCAGGTCGTGTGTTGGGTAGTTCTTCTCGTGGACCTTCAACTGCCTCGATGCATAAGCGATAACCTTGCCATGTTGTATCAAGACACAACCTAGTCCACTACCGGACGCATCACTATAAACAACAAAACCTCCTGACCCTGAGGGAAGAGTCAAGACTGGTGCTGTTGTTAGACGCCTCTTCAATTCTTCAAAGGCATTATGGCATTCTTCCGTCCATATGAACTCCTGATCCTTCCGTGTCATCTTAGTCATCAGCTCTGCGATCCTTGAAAAATTTTCTATGAACCGCCGGTAATACCCAGCAAGTCCAAGAAAACTTCTCACTTCTGCAACAGAGGTAGGGGTAGGCCAAGTTTCTATTGCAGTGACCTTCTCTGGGTCCACAGACAGTCCTTCACCCGAGATAATATGTCCTAAGAATGGCACCTTGTCCATACAGAACTCATATTTGCTGAGCTTGGCATATAGCTTCTCCCTTCTCAAAGTCTCTAGCACAATTCTTAGGTGTTCCTCGTGCTCTTCGTGGTCCTTGGAGTAGACTAGAATATCGTCAATGAATACCACCACGAACTTATCCAAGTACTGATGGAAGACTCCGTTCATCAAACTCATAAATACAGCAGGTGCGTTGGTTAAACCAAACGGCATTACTAGGAACTCATAATGTCCATATTTAGTTATGAAGGCCGTCTTTGGGATATCTTCCTTCTTCACCCTAATCTGGTGATAACCGGACCTAAGGTCAATCTTTGAGAATACCCTAGCACCACTCAATTGGTCAAACAAGTCATCAATGCGTGGTAAGGGGTACTGGTTCTTAACAGTGACAACATTAAGGGCTCTGTAATCAATGCATAATCGCACGGTTCCGTCCTTCTTGGGTACAAAAAGTATAGGTGCTCCCCAAGGTGAAACACTGGGCCGGATAAATCCTTTCTCCAAAAGATCGTCAACTTGCGCTTTCAGCTCCACTAACTCCTTAGGTGCTAGCCGATATATCGATGAAGTGATAGGTTCGGCTCCTGGAGTTAGGTCTATTATGAATTCTATCTCCCGATCAGGTGGTAAACCTGGAAGGTCGTCGGGAAATACATCCACAAATTCCGTTATGACTCTTGGGTAACCTGAATCCTCTGCTACAGTTAATACCCTAAGAGTTGGCTGGACCCCTTGTTCTACAGCTCCTCGAAGAAATTCAAACTTAGGAAGGCTAGGGGGTCTAAATATCACCTTTCCAAGCCGGCAATCCAGTGTCGCATGGTACTGACTTAACCAGTCCATACCAAGTACAACATCGTAATCAGGCATAGAAAAGATCAGGAATTGGGTTCGTATCTCTCGGCCACAGACTACTACCGAACATGATCTACAGATATCACTAACCGGGATAATTCCACCTTCCGTTAGAATTCTCTTCATCTTCGAGAGAGGTGCGGTAGCTACTCTATGTGTGGCTACGAAGCTAGCAGCAATAAATGAATGCGAGGCTCCAGAATCAAATAATGCTATAGCAGGAATTGAAGCTACTAATATGGTACCTGTTATCACTTCGCCTGCAGTAGCTTCCTCAGTGACTGCTAGTGCATATGCCTGACCTCGTCCCTGAGCGGGACCCCTTTGCTGACGAGCCTGCTGGAACAAAGCTGCCTGAGGTGGTAGTGGTGGCCTGGCTCCTCCAGGCCCTGTCTGTGCTGCTCCCCCAGCTGGAAGAGCTGGCCTAGGTGCAGGTGGAGCTGGTTGATTCGGAACTCCCTCTCGACGTTTCGAGCAGTCCTTTGAGAAGTGTTGTCCGGATCCGCAAACCAGGCAGAGTCTCAGCTTGCGTCTACATTCTCTTTCAATATGTCCTACTTTGCCGCAGTAATGGCAAGTAGGCAGGTTCTTTGATGCTGCTTTCTGAGGCAGGTTCTTCTGGGGCCGTTTGGCAGAATCCCCAGGTGATGACTTGGACGGTGCTGAGGAGAATGGACATTTCAGGCTTGATTCCCTTCGAGTAACGCGCTCCATCCGACGTGCTGCAGCTAGGACGTCGGAGTAAGATGTGGGCGCGACTGATCCGATTAACTTCTGAAGCTCGAACCTGAGTCCATCAAAGAACTTCTTCGCCTTCTCTTCTTCAGTAGGAATTAGAGAAGGGGCGAAGCGGCTCAGGCGAATGAATTCGGCGTTATATTCCTCCACCGTCATGTTATCGTGGATCAGGCGGTTGAATTTGTCTCGGAGTTCTGACCGAGCAACAACAGGGATGTACATTTCCTGGAAGAGTCTGGAGAACTCCTCCCAGGTGACCTGATCATGTCCGAGCCTTCTTTCTTCGGACAGCCACCAATGGTGCGCATTGTCCGTCAGTTGCATCCGGACGGCAGTCATCCATTTGTCCCTTGGAAGTTCAGCGGCCTCCAACTGGTGCTAAGTGTTCGTAAGCCATTCATGAACTTTCGTTGGTCCTTCCTTGCCCGAGAAGGTACGGGGTTTGAGTTGACGGAAATCTGTGATGGATCCCGTCGCTAGCCGCCTATTTGGTGGATTTGCATGTTCCAATGCTGCGACTAGGCTGTTTCTTAGGTTCTCGGCCTCATGACGTTGGGCCTCCTGTTGGATCTGTTGTTGTGCCTGCATCATGGCGTAGAACATCTGGAACATTTGCTGTCCGTCCATTGCCTGCCCTGGAGGAAAGACAGGCATCGTAGGAGGGAACTGGGGTGGAGGCGGGATGTTATCACGCCTGAACCTGGAACTTGGCTGGCCAGTTTGATTGTTCTGAAAGGATTGTCCTCAGGTATCTGGCGTTGTTCCAGCTTCACAGGTAACTACAGCTTCAGGCGGTGTACCCAAGGAATTCTCGTCACCACTTCTGGGATCCATTACTCTGCATAAAAGGAAACAATGAGAACGCACAGAGGAATCAAATCAGGATGCAATTCAAGCAATTAAATTGAATTCGACATAGAGTCCAAAAATGATTCAATCAATGGATGAGACCCTATAAACTTATCCTATCTTATTGTAGGCCTGCTCGGTCCCTAAGTTGAAACCGAACAATTTAGTTGGGACCTGCATGGGCACCACAAAAACCTTGTCACGCCCCAGTCCCAAAATATCGAGGGACTGGACACGTGGCAATAGCCAGCAGCACGCACCGATGGATAACCCAATTTAATGGAGCCATCAGGGCGTACTTAAGCTGTAACGAAGGTCTACTACAACAAAACACACTAATCTCATCCATAAAGATAGAGAAATAAACTGCATAATGAAATGGAAATAAGTAGCAACAACAAGTTAGTCGGAGAAACAATCCGACTTATGTCTGAATACACTGGCTCAATAGGCCAGGAACAAAAGAGATAAACATGAAATAAATACTGAGTACGGGACCGGGTACTCAGGAGAAGTCTTCGGCAATCACCTCGTCTGCAGGGTTCAGTTCTGCTCCAGTATCAAGTCCAGCAATAGTCTCAGCTCCTGTCCCGTATATCTCGGGGTACTGCTCCTCGGCTAAACCTGGGGTCATAATCTATTCCAGGTCCTCAGTGAACATAGCAAGGCACAAAATAAAATAAGCCAAATAAATACAGTACAATTAAATAAATAAAATAGCAGGGTAAACTATGTAACCATCTATGCGATATGCAAATGAGAGCAACACTAGTACTCAGGCTGAGACCGCTACAAGCTCTATGTCGGAGAGCCGGTAGCAGTAATAACACGTAAAGGGTCTAGCTCTGCTGGAGAGTCTACAACCTCACAATAATAGTAGATATATATATAGAACAGCCTGTAGCCTGTGTGTCTCTCCCCACCCAATGTAATCACGCAAACCATGACCATAACGTCTCATGTCCATGTCAGCGGGATTATAACTAATGCAACAAGTCAAACTGTCTATAACTAAAATATCTCTGTCAAGTCCTGTATCCTATACAGAATCACCATGAATGTCTCAGAAAGATTCTGTCCATGTATAGTATCAAGTGTCCTGGGTTGTAGGGTACTTGATATGTCAAGTACAAAAGTAAAGGGTATCGTAAATCTATCTCTAAATGACGAACCCAACATCGCGTACGGTGTTGGCACCCGACTATGATCGGACACTAGGTACATCATACGTTTCCTAGGTTAAGCAGTTTAAATAAGTTTATATGAATTTACACAAGACAACCAGCAAAGTATTATTACGGAAAATATGAAGATAAAGACTGCAAGTTTGGCAAGGTGCACTTGCCTGATGTTTGGATTCCACTTAGGTCCTGTTCTCAAAAATTTCTAGAGATATCTCCAGAAGCTGAAATAAACAGTACCATCATGCTCAGAAGGTGTCAAATAGCTAGGAACGCCTGTCCTTGGGTCTAATTTGAAGACAAAGGCAAAAACGGTAATTTTGGGCCAAAACGGGGCCCACCGGTGGGCCCGCTTTGCGCCGAAAACGTGTCAGGATCAACTATCTCCAAATTTACCAAACTTAGTGTCAACAGGTCAGGAACGCTGATACGAACCCAACGGAACTTCTAGAATTGAATTTCGATGAGCCGATCACAAAATCGCCCGTCGAGTGGGGCCTGTGGGGCCCACGACACGCGATTTCGTCAACGTTCTCAGAATCGAACCAAACTAGACCGACAGGACCAGCGTATTGCTACGAGTCTGATGGCGTAAGTTTTGTATCGATCCGAAGTGTGTACACGAAGTTAGGATAAATTGCAGAAAAGTCGGATACGGGGCGATGTCCGCGGATACGCACTGATTTCGGTGTGCACGCACATCCGAATCAGCTTCTGCGAAATCCCATACGTTCGTATCGACGATGCACACGTATCTGTGAAGACCGCACACAACCAAGTCGTCCCGTTTGGCGGGGCGTACTCAGTTCTGGGGTGAAACAGGGTCTGGTTTTTCCTGTTTTGGATCGCGGTGTGCGATCACCACAGGACGCGATACCCCGAGCGGTTTATCCGGGCACCGAGAGGGTCATACAGGCTTCGCGTTGCAATTTACGGAATCGAAATCCGAGCTACGAGGAGAGAGATATACGCACCTGAATAGGCTAAAAAACCGGGGTTCTCATCGTGTCCGACTCGACACGGACACTGTGTCCCGTGTCCTACGGTGTCAGCCTAGGGTTAGGGCTAGGGCACGCTGTGGTGGCCGGAGGACCGCCGGAGAGGGCTGGGGGCAGCAGGGAAACGCTCGGCCGGGGCTGGGCGGTTCTCGGGGACACGCGGCGGCGCAGGGGAGGCGGTGCTGGGCGGCCGGCCGGTAGCTGCTGCGGCCGCTACTGCTGTCGGTGCCGGGGAGAGGAGGGGAGGAAGGAGGGGGAAGAGGCTGGGGACGCGGAGGAGGGCGGCTGGGAACGGCGCTACGGGGGGCAGTGGGCTGGCGGTGGCGAGTCGTGGACTGGGGTGGCCGGAGGAGAGTTCGCCGGAGTTAGGGCTAGGGCAAGGGGATGAGGGAGGAGGAGAACGGGGGAGAGGGGTTTTATAGGGGCTCGGGGGAGGGGGTTGGCCGGGGACGTGCGGAGAAGGCGGAGGGGTCGTGGGGACGTGGCGGCGCGAGGCGGGCGGAGCGCCGGACGACGCGGGCTCGCACAGGACGTGGGGGAAGGGATGGGGTTTCGCGGGTTCGCGGGTTCGGGTCTGGCCGACCCGTTAGCCCAAGGGCTGTTGGGCTGGGCCGGTGGGCCGGGTTTGCGGGCTGGGCTGGGCCGGGGGTTAAAAGAAATAAATAAATAAATAAATAAATAAATAATTAAATAATTAAATAAATAGATAATTAAATAAATACTTTTAGGTGTTTAAAAATAGGTCCGGGGCCCAATAAAATCCAAAAAAATTACCCTAAGTCCGGTTTTCTATTTTACACCATAAAATCATATTTTTATTACATTTTAATATTAGTTATTAGCAATTAAAAATTATAAAATCACCACAGGACCTATGTAAATTCCTGAAAATTTGCAGAACATTCCCAAAAATTGATTTTAAAAATCTAAAAATTTTAGGGTGATTACAGGATCAACAATCAATGGTTCAGATTTTATATACTTCTAATTTTAGGAGGTGACATTTGTGTCTATGGCACAGAATCAGGAATATATTATTCTTCAAACAAATTAGCATAATAATCAAAATTATGTGCCGAATCACCCTGATAAGGGTGGTTAGAACCAGTACCATCCATTTTTAAAAAATAATTTTTTGAAAGAAATAAGAGAAGAAGCATTTATTTTTCTACCAAAAAAATAAAGGGAGAGAGGAAATAAAAATCCCCAATCAGAAAAAAGAATAAGAAAACTTTTTTATAATATTAAATTTACTTGAAACGTCAACTTGAAGCATCCAAATAAATTTGCACAAGTTGAAGCCTCAAGAAAACTGCAATTTGGCCTCAAGAAAGTTGTACTCCAAAATCAAGAAAGTTGTTACTTCAATTTTCATAAATTGCTTTGCTTCTAAATTTTGTAGGAGAGAAAAATTATTGTTGTGTTTAATTTTCATGAATTATGGGCTATTTATAGAATTTTTTTGGTGCAAAATGATCCCCTATATCCTTAAAATATAGTTGTCATAAGGGTATTTTGGTCATTTTCCTAAAAATGACCAAAATACCCCTAAAACGGCCAAAAACAGCAAAAAATTGTGTCTGACCGGGTCGGTGATCGGACCGGTCTGACTGAATTTTTCGGGTTTACCCGGACCGATGCCACAACACTTCCGGGCCGGGCCGGGCTCACGGGCCGAAATACTGGACCCAGCCCTGACACGCATATATGCTGGGCCAAGCCGGGTCGGTCCGTTTACCGGGTCCTGGCCGGGCCGGGGCCTGGTTATGGGCCACCAGGTCCATTATACACCTTGAACCACACCACACCACACCACTCCACACCTATGCCTTAATCTTCATCGGAGTCATAGATGGTCTCATGTAGTCCACACACACACACACACACACACACACACACACATATATATATATATATATAGGGGTGCAACACGAGGACTTTCCAGGAGGTCACCCATCATACTACCACTCTCGTCCAAGCACGTTTAACTACGGAGTTCTGATGGGATCCGGTGCTCTAGTGTTGGTATAATTGCACCCATGTATATATATATGGTAATGCTAGTATAAAAGCATGTATCGATACACCCCATACAATTGTATTATAAAATTATGAAAGTACAAGAAAGCCCTTCTAATCTGGACCATTGGATCAACAATCAATGGTTCAGATTTTGCTTCTATTGATACACATTTGTAATTTTCTTCTTCTTCTTCTGATATATATATATATATAATTTGTTATGGATATATTTTTACTTTTCATAAAGAGTCTTGCAATCAGTTAGCCGTCTAAGCGTATATCCTCACGTAATTAAAAATTAAAAAAATAAATAAATAAACTAATGTTTTAAGTACTTAAAATTATCTAATTATAAACAAACTCCTCTTCTAACTTATGTGGTTAAGGTGAGAGGTATTCTTCCTGATTTGGTGGGTTCAAATTTCTGGTTTGTTGATTTTAACTAATTTAATCTTTTTCAACAATTTTAAGTAATATTTTTAATTAATTAATTAATTGATGATATGCATACGACTTAGACGGCTCAATTTTAGGCTATTTTGAATCCCATATATATATATATATATATATATATTTATTTGTGTGTGTTGGGGGGGGAGGGTAAACGGGATATGAACCGTAGGCTCATTCTCATATTTCTACACAAGTCATGCACATGTAGACCAATATGAATGGACTCCTACATCCAGTGTTCATCAATGTGCACTAGTACACTCCATTCCGGCCTATTGGTTCACATGTGCATTTGCTCATGTATAAATATAAGCCTATGACTCATATTTCGTTTACCTATATATATATATATATATATATATATATATATATATATATATATATATATATATATATATATAAACTACACACCGCTTTGACCCGAAACTGTCGCTTTTTGTCATGTGTCCAAACTGAACTTATGGGTAGCCTTGAATTATGAAAAATGTTACTGATTTCCACTACGACCCTTTGTTCCTAAAGGCAAACCTGATAATTATTTCCACAAGTCAGGACGAGGTGTAGGGTATGTTACTCCAAATTCCTCTTCTGACGAATCAAGGGAGTCCACAAAAGATTCCTTACCTTCTCACTCTTCAGATTCTTTAACTTGGAACTCTGGTACCAGTTTAGGTGCAATGTTTATAATCCATAAATATAATATCCCA
The DNA here is from genome assembly GCA_036927795.1 of Iris macrosiphon. Taxonomy (NCBI): domain Eukaryota; kingdom Viridiplantae; phylum Streptophyta; class Magnoliopsida; order Asparagales; family Iridaceae; genus Iris; species Iris macrosiphon. The sequence goes on from JAYESA010000016.1 coordinate 79,522,636, forward strand.
AGAATCATCTCTAGCTGATGACGATCATGATAATAGACCATTCGAGCCTGGCGCTTTGTCTCAGAAGACGAAAGAGTATAGGGTATTCGTATTTACACACTCATTCAAATCCCCAGCCATCTTGAAACTATCCTTGACCTTCACGTCCATTTCCACCTCTGAATAGTCAAACAAGAATTAGCCATTAATTTCCTAAGCAAATTGATAGCTTTCCTAACTAACTCTATTGATTTTCATGTCCAGTTATACCTCTGAATGATAAATAATTGTCTGCTATGTCCCAGCGGATTGATAACTTCTACCGTTGTAATGCCTCAGTCCCAAAATACGTAGGACTATGAATACGTAACATGTCAGCTACGCATTCGACCAGACTCTAGTCCGACTCGAATAGATATAAGCTATATAATAAGGGTAACTATCTAAGAATACTAGAAATATCTATGTCACAATCCATATAAAGAACAAAATATCAAGAATGAACTACATGTGCTAAAGTCGGCCGCCCAGTAACACATAAGCTCTAATAGACTCGAGAAAGGAATATGAGTCTATAAAACTAGGCTATATCAGTAGATGAATAAATAATATAAATAAATAACCATAACTCCGATAGAAATGATATATGTACCTGGCAGCAATGCCCGCATGACAAAGAAACACACATCAGCAACTCCAGGCAGGCTCCACAACGGTATATGCTGCAAAACTGGCAAGTGACCAGGTCCTCAGAGGGACGTAACAAGGTACAAAAAATAGCATGCCAAAGTAAAATAGTATATTGCCACATACTCAAGGGTAAACTACTATAACCATCTAAGTGATATGCACATGAGAACATCACTCGTACTCAGGCTGAAACCACTATAGGCTCTGTGTCGAGGAGCCCATAGCAGCAAGTAATATCTCGTAGGGCCAGTAAATGTGCCAAAGATCTGAGACAAAGTCTAAGGCATCTCCAGTAATATGGCATATATATAAATAATCAGCCTGTAGTATGATGTGTCTCTCCCCATCCAATGTAACCTCATATCTCATGTCCACGATGCCTCATGTCCATAACACGCAAGATCATGACCTCTAGCTAGTATAACGAGTCATAATGATATCTATATAATATGCAAGTCTCATATCACGAATCCTGTAAGCCTATACAGAATCACCATGTATAACTCAAGAAAGATTTTGTTACATAAAATAGTGTCAAGTGTCCTACGGTATGACGTACTTGGTAAAGCAAGCACGTAAAATAGGATCGTGGAATCAACTTTCTAAGTGACATTACACAACTCCGCGTACGACGTTGACAATCAAATCTTGTTCGGATGCTAAGCAATGTCTCACGATCCTAGGTTGAGTAGGCACATCATAAGAATATATAAAAAGAAACACAAGCAGACAATATAACAGGATCTACTGCAAGGTTGATAAGGTACACTTACCTGGGTTCTGAACTCCGTCAACTGCTCCTGGGAAAGTGGAATATGCACGTGCACCTCAGAATGCTGAAACAAATATCACCAATATTTTTAGAATACTTGAAATAGCTAGGATTGACTACCCATAAGTCCAATTTGGACACATGGACAAAAATGGCAGTCTCGGGTCAAAACGGAGTCCATAAGTGGCCCACTTCGCACCAAAAATTGTGCTAGAGACAAAGTTCTCCAAATTTATCAAATTTAGTATCTAAGAGTCCAGAACGATGATACAAACCCAACGGAACGTCCAGAGCTAGATTTCGATGAGCCGATCACGAAATCGCCTATCATGTGGAACCGTAGGGCCCATGAAATGGTGTTTTGTCAACGTTCTCAGATTTGAAACAAACTTGGGTTACAGGACCAGCATAACATTGCTAATCCAATGGCACAAGTTTTATTGCGAATCGACGAGTACACTCGAAGTTATGACGAGGTATCGAAATAGGCCGATATGGTATTTTTTGACGGATACGTGTTGATTTCGGTGTGCACACACATCCAAATCAAATTTTATAAAATCTTATACGTCCGCATTGACGATACGCGCCTTTCGGTAAAATTCTCATGCGACAAAGTTGCCTCATTTGGCGGGACGCACACCGTATCAAAAAATTCTAAATTTAAAAAATATTATCTTTTTCCAGGTTTTTGGAACAAAGGTGTGGTCAATAAAATCTATGAATTACTTTCAATTATTAATACTAGCATGAAGGTGGTTATACCTGCAATGAGTCGGAGAAAACGGTTCCTAAAACGGAGTTACGACGAGGAAGAAACAAATCCGCGAAGTTGGTACCACGAAATTGTAAGAATAATTTCAGTTTAAACGCACAACTTGGAGGCCTGTTTTGATCTATAAATCAATTGAATTAACGAATGAAAATGGAGATGAGTGAAGATCTATATACTGAGATTGCGTTGGAGATTTTGGATCATTGATCCAATGGTTGGATTGCTCAAAAACTACGTATAAAGTTGCTGTAACGAACGCAAAATTCTGACTTCATGATCACGCACGTCACGATGGAATCGACTACCAAACGCATAAATCGTTCGCGGTAGACGTCATGGAGGACGACGGTGCTTCAGGGGCTCGTACGGTGACACGAGGGTCGATGAGGCAGTTTTCTTGCGACGTTGACACAACTACGGTTGCTATTATTGCGGCTGCTAGCGAAGCTTCCACGCATGGGCGAGCTCAGTTATAACCTAAACTCCTATAATTAAATAAAATAATAAAATTAAAAGATTAAAATTGAGGGGTTTACAATCTACCCAACTTATAAAATTTTATCCTCAAAATTAAAAATAAATATGGTAGAAAAAATTTTAGTTAAGCAAGGTTGCACATGTTTATCAAAATATGGGGGCCGCAGTTGCCAATGGGATCCTAGTTTGACGTCATATTCTAATAGCAAGGATACACTTAGTTTCAGTCACTACCCAACTTATAAAAATTAAGTTGGTAGCAGAAACTATAGTTATGATTATATTTCTAAGGGTTTTAGAAAGTCTAACTTCAAGGAGGGATACGAGATGGTGAGGATTTTGTGACCGTTGTCATAGCCTATCAAAGGAAATCTAGGTACTACCATGGCGTAAATGAGTCAATAACTCTATAAAGAAAGTTTACCAGTTCTCCTTGCTCTTAATTAGGTCATGAGTCTATAATATAATAGAAAATATTATAGCCAAATATAACTAAGGTGAAATGGTACCGAGGAATACTTTATCACATATCATGGATGCCGATGAACGGTTCAACAATAAGCGTCAAAAGATGATATAATTTTGTCAAGGTAATTAATTTTTTGTTGAGAGTACAAGGGCTCAACTTAATGCAACACCAGTGTCATGGACGTTGTTTGGCTTGAGTGGGATACGTGTATATCGGTGGTTAGGATAATTGGGTTGCCGATGTAAAATTTAATTTAATTACAACAGAATTGAATATAGGGTTTAGAAGAAGATATGCCACGAATGTTGTGGAGTCTATACAGATCATGGGTGTGTATCTTTGGGAGTAACAGGTAGGTCATCATTGAGTAGATTCCAGTTAGGCTCATGAATCTCAAAGTTGTCGGAATAATTGAGTCGATGTTGCATATTAAAATTGTCGCAACGAAAAATGATATATATGCATCATTTGTGTTTACAAATGCGTCACGAATATTGTGCGACTAAAACGAAACATAAAAAGATGAGTTTGTGAGTGATAGTCATGTCATAGGTGTAGAGTGACTAGTCTAGGTCATAAGGGTGGAAGTTGTTGGAAAGGAAAGGATAGTGTTATGCTCCAAATATCCGAGCCACAACAAAGGTATTAAAGGATATAAAATTAAAGAGTTAATTCAATTTTTTTGGAATTAATCCTAATTAATACCAAATAAATTCAAATTTATCCTGAAATTCAAAAATAACCCTATACTAAAACCAGGGGCTACGATCTACCTAACTTATAAAAATTAAGTTGGTATCCAAAACTATAGTCAGGGTCCTGCTAACAAGATTTCTAGAAGGGCCTACTTCCTAAATAAATATACAAGAAATCTAGAGTTTATTGGCCATAATTAAAGATTCTCTATGGGAACCTAAATACTATCAGGGTGCTGTTGGTCAACAACTCTATAAGAAAAAATTGCTACTAAAATAATATTGCTCCTATATAGTTCATGTCTTCAACAAAACATAAGAAAGTGTTTGGTCGAGTATAAACTAGGACAAGGTGGTAAAGAGACTTCGATCATCGCATGTCATTGATGATGAAGGGACGAATCGAGGGAATCACAAAGGAAGGAATCTACCGACCAAGATAAGAGAAGTTTATGATAAGTCTAGGGAGTATGGTCACAGGGTTGAATAAGGTATAATTTGACAAGTATCTGGAGAATCAAGTCATAGTGACTAGATCATGGAATTAGAGATAGAACAGAACTGATACCTATGGTGAGATGGATATTAACACCATGAAGAGGGTACTAACTAAAAGATTGATTAGCTACTAGAGAACGACTGGGAAGGAAAGAAGGATCTACTCATTTCGATAATTAGAAGGATCTTTGTTGTAAAAATACGAGGCCATATATGTAAAACAATATAAGAATTTGATAGGAAGGATAGGAATTCAGTCGAGGGAGTAATACAGCTAATCCTTAAACTCAATACTATATTTATATAAGTTATATTCTATATAACCTCTCTTATACTATTGGCAACCTACTTCTGGCTATAGGTAAACAATATGCGATCTTTACAACTTCGTCTTTCTCGCATATTACTAACTTAGTAGGTAAGGGTCTAAACTATCATGTACTTAGGTCTACCACTCATGGCATACTATTCACTAAGGGCACTCGTTTAATCTTTAATTGGAATACCTATCCGTTTTTGTACAACTTACTCCATTCTATTGTCTATCTTTCTGATCTGTTGTTCGTCTAGTCTCTGCCATCTAAAACCTATCTTCCTTATGAGAATCTTCCGGCTAGGCTACTACTCTATTACACAAACATGATGTTATGGTTATCTTAAGTAGAAATTCTTCGAACTCAATGAGATAATAAAATTTCTAGAATCCAAAAATCCATCAGCTATGGTAGATTGTAAATAGGTTCTCATCACCTACTACTAAGGATAGGTCCAGCAAGCTCATACCCTATTAGTCAAATTCTAAATTCCTAGCCCTAATCAATTTATGTGTAAATCCATAATATTCATCTATCATTCCTACAAGACTTCTATCTTCCATTTATACTTCGCTACCATGTGTAAATCTATACTCTAAGGGTCTTGTGATAATCCTCTACAGAATAACCATCAAGTCAGTGTGTGATTCTGAACATGTGTTTAATTTTTTGAAGTTCGTATCACTTCGAGACTGATCGACAATTTTTACTCGCACTAAGTTTATAAAATTCCAAAAGCATTATAGTTCATAAATACTAAAATTATTATCCCTCAAGTCCATACCATAATCCCTTCTTCTTGGATTATGCGACCATAATATCTTTCCCTTATCATTTGTTTCCTACTCACCTTCATATCCTTTTAGTATGTTAATCTTGTTTTCAATTTTAAGCTTCGCCAATCATGACCCAGTACTTTTCTTTTCGTAGTATAGATCTTCTAGTCAACTATCGAGTGATAAAATCTTTAGTCCTTCCTAGATTCTTCTCTTAATTTAAAATGCTCAAGGTCATATACTCCTCGTGAATCTCTTCTTGTTACCATTTTACCTTCTTCACCTTGATCCTGAGATTTCTCTTTCTTTATTCTATATATACCCTTCATCCAAACTACATGGTTACCATCTTGTTATAGCTTGTCATCTATTATAGACAATTTATTATATCTAACTTAAGACTATAACATCTATCAAAACTCTCATTCTTCATCCTATTTGCTCTATCACAGATACTAGCTTATCTACCCAAGTAATCACCGGTGGAACTCACTTGTTCAATTAACACTGATAACCCAAATAATCAAGTACATCTAGTTTGATTTTTGAAAGCTATACTTTAGTACTCTAGTTATCTAATTACTCAAATATTTGGTCTAGTAATCTACCTATCTATTTAGTCTAGATCTATAGTCATCAATAATTTAAGGGTCATAAGATCTAGTTTTGATACTAAAAGTCATAAGACAACTAGAGATTTAACCACTATGGCCTTCTACGTAAAGTTCCAATTTCTTAAGGTCATAATACAATTTCTTGTATCATCATCATGGGCCACATCTAATCCCTAGCATCTAGCTATTTATTCCATAAAGTAAACCATCTTTCTAACTTCTAATACTTACAAATTACTGCTACCTTAAGTAATGGTAAGGTTTTATTAGTTCTAGGCCTCTAAGACTATATTCAATTCTCATGCTAACAATCTACACTAGCTCTAACATATAGGAATAACCTATCTACCTACCCTACTAAGGGTAACCATCTTCTCAAAAATTTATATCCAGCATGTCTTCTTCCGCCTTGATAAGGATCTGCTTCTGGAGAAAATATCGCACATGAACGTCCATCTCTCTGAAATAGGGAGAGATAATAAACAATAATAAAGATGTCGATGGGAATAAAGGAGTACAATTATGAAGTCCAAGGATGATAAGCAAATGCTAAGGAATTTTTAAATCAGTTGGGGATTGAGATACTAATACTGCTAATCCTGATTACAGGCTCGCTCGGTACCGAAAAGTAACCGAAACACTTTAATCAGGACCTATATGGGCCACCATAAAAATATGTAATATCCAAGTCCCAAAATACGTAGGACTAGAAATACGTAACATGCCATCTACGCATTCGACCAGACTCTGGTCTGACTCGAATATGTGTAAGCTGTATAATAAGGGTAACTATCTAATAATACTGAAAATATCTATGTCACAATCTACATAAAGAATAAAATATCAAGAATAAACTACATGTGCTAAAGTCGGCCGTCCAGTAACACATAAGCTCGAATAGACTCGAGAAAGAAATATGAGTTTATAAAACTAGGCTACATCAGCAGATGAATAAATAACCATAACTCCGGTAGAAATGATATAAGTACCTGGCATAAATGTCCGCATGACAAAGCAGCACACATCATCAGCTCTAGGCAGGCTCCACAATGGTCTATGTTGTAAAACTGGTAAGTGACCAGGTCCTCAGAGGGACGTAACAAGGTACAAGAAATAACATGCCAAGGTAAAATAATATATTGCCACATACTCAAGGGTAAACTACTGTAACCATCTAAGTAATATCCACGTGAGAACATCACTCGTACTCAAGATGAAACCACTACAAGCTCTGTTTCGGGGAGCCCATAACAGCAAGTAATATCTCGTAGGGCCAGTAAATGTGCCAAAGATCTGAGACAGAGTCTTAGGCACCTCCAGTAATATAGTATATATATAAATAATCAGACTGTAGTATGGTGTGTCTCTTCCCACCCAATGTAACCTCACGTTCATGTCAACGATGTCTCATGTCCATAACACGCAAGATCATGACCTCTAGCTAGTACAACGAGTCATAATGATATCTATATAATATATAAGTCTCATATCACGAATCCTATAAGCCTATACATAATCACCATAAATAACTCAAGAAAGATTCTGTCACATAAAATAGTGTTAAGTGTCCTATGGTATGACGTACTTGGTAAATCAAGCACGTAAAATAGGATCGCGGAATCAACTTTCTAAGTGACGTTACACAACTGTACTCTGCGTACGGTGTTGACACCCGAATCTTGTTCAGACGCTAATTAACGTCTCATGGTCCTAGGTTGAGCAGGTACATCACAAGAATATATAAAAAAAACACAAGCAGACAATATAACATGGTCTACTACAAGGTTGGAAGGTACACTTGCTTGGGTTCTGAACTCTGTCAACTACTTCTGGGAAAGTGGAATTTGCAAGTGCACCTCCAAATGCTGAAACAAATATCACTAATATTTTTAGCATACTTGAAATAGCTAGGATTGAATACCCATAAGTCCAATTTGGACACAGGAACGAAATGACAGTTTTGGGTCAAAGCGGGATCCACAAGTGGCCCACTTTGCACCAAAAAGTGTGCTAGAGACAAAATTCTCCAAATTGTCAAACTTAGTATCGAAGAGTCCAGAACGATGATCCAAACCCAACGGAACGTCCAGAACTAGATTCCGATGAGCCGATTACCACTACCAGAATAATTCAAATTAGCGACGCCTGGAAACGTCACTAAATGGCCTAAAAATGTTGCTAAAAAATTAGCGATGTTTTAATGAAGTCGCATTTAATCTAGTCGTTGACAGAAAAAATGTCTCAAAATGTCGCTATAGCAATATTTTCTAGCGAAATATTTGCGTCGCTAATATTTTTCTTATTAGCGACGTTTAGCGACTCAACGTCGCTAAATTAGCGACGTATTTTTTGTCGCTAAACGTCGCTCAATTTGTTTGTTTAGCGACGTATTCAGTGACGTATTCAGCGACGTATTTAAACGTCACTAAACGTCGCTAAATGATGCTAAACATCGCTAAATTTTCTGTAAAAAACATAAAATAATTTTCAAACCAATCTTCCTGCAGTTTATGAATTCCTAATTTAATAAATAGACCCGGAGCAACCCTCCGTTGAATTTCTTGGGTTCGCCGACCTCTTTGATGGAATACTCAACACCGATAAACACAAAATAAAAGTATATAAAAGATTACAGTCACACAATAAACACAAAATAAAAGTATCATAGTCACACAAAAAATATAATATAAAAGTATTATAGTCACATAATAACCATAATAAAAGTATCACAGTTACACCATAAGTATTATCCAATTTCTCAATCTCTCAAGAAAATTCAATACGCTGGGGCAGAACCCAGTCCCTCCGATACTTCGCATAAGCAGTGTCTACTCCATCAATCTCCGTTAAAGGTGCTGGGTGACTGGAACTCCCACTCTCAACTGGTGCCTGCCCAATAGTAGGAGGCACCACTTCCTCCTTAACAGTAGAAGTTGTTACTTCCTCCTTAACAACCACTTCCAATTTAACAGTAGGAGTCTCTTCCTCCTTAACATTCACTTCCTCCTTAATAGTAGGATGTGCCTCTTCCTCCTTTACAGTAGGAGGTGCCTCTCTTAAGCGCCGTGCACATGCTCGGGTCATGGGTGTCATCTGGTAAGATAGATGGAAACAAAGAATATAATTGATAACATATATAAATATATGTATCTATATAGTTAAAATAGATGTTATGTTCCACATTAAAAATACAGTACAAAATTCAGTGTTAGTGAAGTGAGATGGAGTGATATCTGAAGTGGGGGGGGGGGTATAAGTTATGAAACCACAATAGTATTGATCCTATGACTGCAAGTGGGGTGTGTGATAATGTACAATATAGAGGGTGGTATCTAAGTGTGTGTGTGAGATGACGACACACATGTGTTAGTATGAATATTGAGGTCTGCAGGAGAAAGCGTGGATTAAGGGGGTGACTGAACTGTAAGGAATTCATACTTGATTATGCATCAGTTAGTATATTAGTTAGTTGTAATATTAGTTAGATAGTTATAAATGATATGAGTTAACAGTTAGTTAAGTTAGTGGTATACTATTATAGTTAGTAGCAGTCATTAGTGTGTGTCCATGTGTCCTGATAGTGGTATAATATTATAATTAGTATCAGTTAGTTGTAATTTTTGTCATTTGTAAGTGTCATGTGTAAGGCACATGAGCTCCAAGTGACATAAATCACTTAAATCTGATAGGAGGGGGGGGGGGTACTATGTGAAGAACCAATAACAAGGGTATTCTCCTAGACTTACCAAATGACTATATGGTTTTTTTGGTATTTACTCATGTTTTTAAAACATATCAAGCCTTGGTACATTTATAAGAACAAGTCATTTATAGGAGCAAGCCTTACCAATTAAGTTACTATAGCTAGAACCTGAACCGCAGACTGTTTAGATTCCTACTAGAGATTATTGTATTAGGTATCAATATTTGTAAGGGAAAATTTTCACGATAGTACATTCCACTTCTGATTACCAAATAAGTTACTATAACAATAATGTTTACATCTACTTCGGATCTGAATAAGCTTGGCAAGCTTTTCAAAATAATAACTCTTTCATTATCATATGGTGATGTTGTAGTTTTATACTGAGATAGAAATTGTGGATTCCGAGTTCAACTTAGAACACCAAAAATGAAATCAGAAAGTTATGACTGCAGTTTGACCTGGGAAGGCAAAGCTAACACCAATCTGGACCTTTTCTGCTGACCTGACTACAACGTAGGCCATTTTTCTAAACATGAAGTTTTTGCCCACTGTTCTTAGAAAATTAGAAGTTAAAAGTGCATGTTCTGAAGTATTATTTCTAAAGTTTAGTGGACTAGATACATCTGATGCAATAGGTACTCATATTTAACCCCTAATAATGAACCAATTTATAAAAGTTTTTTGCGTAAAAATTTCAAAATTTTGTACACCAACATATACTTAGTCATTTGACTTGTATAAATATTCGAGAGAGAAGTTCTAATTCTTTGCATAAAAAGATGATATACAATAGTTATCAGTTATCCTGGTACAACAAAGATCATGCAGGAATTATGCCAAGGGATCATGTTTTATGGAATTATTTAGGTGAACCAGGTCCATCATTCTTTCTATGGACCTGATGATTGATTAATGACATGTGGGTCCTATCATCTCTTTTTTTATCATTTTTTGATATGACCCACATGTCATTATTAGTGATCATGTCATAAAATGAATGATCGTCCATGTTCACCTAATAAATTTTGTTTTATGTAATTAAGATGTCACCTGATAGGACCCACAATAATTTTCTTTTTATGTAATTAAGATGTCACCTGATCAAGTCTTTAATTATGTTCTTAGATTAGTCATAAAATCTAGGACTTCAAAATAATGCTTATTTCACTATCTTATGGCGGTGTTAAGAGTTTTTAACAGAAATAGAGCTTGTGAATGCATTCAACTTGTGTCACGCCCCAGTCCCAAAATACGTAGGACTATGACACGTAAGCATGCCAGCCGCATGGATATGGCACTCCAATATATGAAAACCATAACGCATATGTATGATGTATTATGAATGATAAATCCACAAGTGGTAAAAACTATCACAAGTCACAAGGTATAATCTAAATCTCATCCATAGAAAATTAAATATAAATAAATAACCAATATCTATATAACTAGAACCCAATATAAAGTATCTAAAGATGACAGTCGGATGGAAACAAATCCACTACCAACTCGAATATATAAGTATAACACAATAACCACAATATAAGAATACCAGCTCACAATCACGGGCTCGAAAAGAAGACATCCTCGAAACATATGTAACCATCCGAATCTGCGCTCCTGCGAATACTCAAGAACAGCTACACCTGGAAGGGGCTAGGTCCTCAGAGGGACATAACAAGATACATAAAAGCATGCCAATAAAGCACTGAAAGTAAACATCCAATGGGTCGCCTAACCGTCTAAGTGAATGTAGTTTAAGAATAACTTTTCCCACAAGTGGGCTATCTGGCTAAAAACTGGGATTGACATGGTTCTCTTGGAGATCCAGGGGCCTAAAAAGTATGTCGTCTTTTGAACGCCAGAGGCCACCTGATAATATATAATATATAGTGGTCATTACCACCCATATCTCCGGCAGAGAATCCGGGCGCACAATAGGAAAAGTGCAAAGGAGCCCAAATGCGGTACTTGTTGTTCTCCCCACCCCATGCTCTAAGCATGTCACATCCATGACACAATTTGGTTCATAGCCTATCTTTAGTACCCTAGCCCAATCCTGCAGCCAAACAAGGACAAGGATTGGACCACCGTACTACAATAGGCTATGTCCATGGACCTCTAATAACTGCTAAGTCTTCTAGCATATAAAGTTTCTATCAGCAGTCATCCCTAACGCACGACCCATACGTACAGGAGGCCAAACCTGTCACGCAGTCCATGATCTATATGAGACTCACACTCGTGTAACAGCTGTGTCATAGCCAATGAACCTAATGATGCTACATGATGATGGGGTAGTCTCATAAACAAGGTTAATGCATATACATAAATAAAAATATATCGCGACGACACTGTCGTGCGCATTTTATATAACAGTAAAAGTATATAAACTAAAGACAGAAAATAAAGATGCATGCAACATATGGAATATGAATAACAGTATAATGGCAAGGTATACTTGCTTGGCAAGAAGCTACAAAATATAGGCGTCCAAATATCAAGGACACGGAATTAGGAACTAATGTCTTCGAACAAACGTCTCCGGATGCTGAAATAGACATCACCAATGTTTTTAAAATCAGCAAATTAGCTAGAAATTACTACACTTTCGTCCAATTTGGACACAGGGGCAAAACGGTAATTTCGGGTCAAAGTGGGGTCCACATGTGGCCAACTTTGCACCAAAAAGTGTGCCAAGGGTAACGGTCTCTAAATTGAACAAATTATATGTCAAACAAACTCTAAATGTCAGTATGAACTCAACGGTATGTCCAAATATGGATTTTGGTGAGCCGAACACAATTTTACCTAAAAAAGTCAACCGTGGGCCCGCCAAGTGGCGACTTGGTCAACTGTCTCAGAATCGCGTGAAAATTGGGTCACAGGACCAGCGCGTCACCACGAGTCCAGTGGCACAAGTTTTATCATATTCTGACGAGCGTGCACAAAATGCGCAGGACTTTTACAAAAGTTACGACACGGGGAGTTTGCTACGGATACGGGCTGATTCCGACGCACACACGCGTCCAAATCAGTTTCTGCAAAATCTCACACGTCTGGGTATACTGTGCGCACATTTTGGTACACTTGGTACACGATGGGGCGGTCCCGTTTGGCGGGGCGCACTCTGTCTCGCAATTTTTGAAAATCTGGAAAAGTAGATTTTTAGGGTTTTCTAACTGATTTATTTCTACATACAACAGTTAATAAATTAATATAAATAACAGAAATTAAACTAGGTCAAGTGGTCTCCGCATACCAAAAAGAAAATCCAAATTCGGATCTCTGTGGAGGAAGATACGAATCCGTGAACATAGGTAGTTACCGCAGTTTTCTGCGATACCCAAACGTTGTCGTTTTTCGTCAACTTGGACGTTGTTTTCGTCTAGGTTACGCGTTGTTCGAGGTCAACTATCATACATATATTGAAGGGGGTTAAGTGGTGAATGTACCGGTGAAAACGGGGTCGAGTTTGGTTCAGCAAGGTGACAGAAAATAGCACGTGAACACAGGTACTTCGCTGTCCAAACTGTCACGCGCGGGGTTGTGCGCGTCACGCGGTTGTCGGTGGGCGGTTCTGGGCGGTCTGGGCAGCTGGAGTGGTGGTCCAATGGCGGCGGTCAGGGCTGGGCGGCGATCGCTAGGTCGAGGATGGAGGGATTAGAGATATGATCTAGGGTTAGGGTTTAGGTAGGCGAAGAGATGTATAAATAAGGAGGGAAGAAACGCGAGGGGAGGGGGGATTTGCAATGGGCCGATGCTGCTGCTGCTTGTTTACACTAGCGGGTGGGTGGTTAAGGGGTTAGGCGGGTAGACTAAGATTTAGGGTTTAAGATCCATTTAGAATTTTCTTTTCTTTTTTTTTTTTTCTTTTTTTTTCTTTCTTTCTTATTCTATTTTCTTTTCTTTTATAATTCTTATTTCTTTTTAATTCCTAATTAAGCTATATATGTATATATATATGTATATACATATATACACATAGAAATTTTTAGAAGTTGTATTAGTGCATACCATTAAGCTAGCAACTGTCCAAAGGATCTCCTACATGAAATAAATTAGAAAAAATTCATAATGGCTCCATAAATCCCCTAAATGCGCAAACACCTAAAATAAAAATTAATAAAAATCTATTTCCTCTAATTAGCTAATAATTACTAAAAATCTATTAAATAATTAATTAACTTAATTAATACGGTTTTTAGAATTAGGGGTTTTATATTCTATCCAACTTATAAAAAATTTGTCATCGAAATTAAAACTAAGCCACGGTAGAAAGATCAAGGATGGTATAAGATAGAGATTTGTAGCTTATTCTGTACCTTTCTCCATCCTAACCTCCATAATTTTCCAATTATCATGGGGACGTTTGGAGGGCTATAATTTGCATTATTTAAAATGCAAGACTGGGTTTAAATGAGGGGGCGATGTTGTGCGACCAAAATATAGCACAAGGGAGCTTAATTATAAGTTGCACAAAGGTCAGAATAGAAGATGGGCATGTCTAGGACAAGGATATGGAATTTGTAGGTAGGTAATGGCTAGTATAGTGCTCCAATTATCGAAGCCACGATAAGGTGCGCTAAGTGATATAATTATTGCAAAATTAAATAAAAATACCGTGTTCTATTTCTAATTGGATTCAAACTAGCCTTAGTTTCTCTATCTAACCAAGTAGGCATAATTTTGGGTGAGGGGGTTTACAATCTAGCCAACTTAAAAACAATCTCGTCCTCAAAATTAAAATAAGACATAATTTGTTAATCCTTCATGTACATAAGGAAAGTCAATCGTAATCTCTTTGCGATAATTAAAATCCTAATCATATCCATCGCAATCACTTCAAGGTTAAGATAATCACTGTTCTAATATAAAATTTAACCTATTGTAATCTCTTCTCACTTTTTTAAATTATCAATATCCAAATTTAAATTAAATTTATATAACATCTTCAAGAATTAAATACGTATATAAATTTTATATCACGATCTCCAACTATCATAATCTCCTCTAGAAAATAATTCTAGTCCAATATTATTCCTATTTTCACTTATGAATTTTTGTACTCTTCAAATTTTAATTTCAATTTACATCCTCAATATTTCAAATAAGTAATTCAATAATCAAATTTTAACTCTTAGTTCAAATCATCAAATTTTAAGATTTTATATCTACTTCACCAATTGTTCAAGCCTAGAATTCTATATTTATCCTCAAGGTTTAAATCGATGATTCAACCTTCAATATCCAAACTTCACATCACGTGCTCAAAGTATAAAATTTTGGTCCTCAATATCAAGATTTAAATATTCGTTAAATCTTCATCATCGTAATCCTTCTTTTAAAATTCCTCAAAATTAAAGTGACTTGAATCTCCCAATCTAATCTTGTTTGATCACAATCTAAAAGAAATTCCTCTCAAGTTTTTTAATGCAACTTCTACCCAACTTAGAATTTACCTATCTAGCACACAATGCTATATATTTAAGAAAAATATTCCTCAATTTATTTACTCATGTTTATTCAATCCTCAAAACTTCAACACCAAATATCTCATATAGGATATACCCTTAATCAATTATAAAAGATAGTCACCAAATAATGCGATTGGCCTATGGGTATATCTAGTACTATCTGTATATCAAACTTATACCAAGCACGAGGTTTCGTCTTTCCGAAATAAGGGAGGACGGAGATCAATAATAAAGAGTTTCAAGGGGAAGGTAATAGAATAGAAGTATGGGGATCAAGGCGTTTAATGAATTCAAATAGGAATTGTCAAGGCAGTTGTGGATTGAAATCTATTTTGGTAATTCCTATTCGCATACTCATATCACTATAGTTATGTAACGGATATGATATGCTTAGACATGTCTAGGGGTAAGTATATTCGTTTAAGAAGCTAAGGCAATTTTATCTCAATCCACATAAGTAGTCATGCGAAGGGCGAACCAAAATGCACTAAGGTTGATCAGACCGTAATAAACTGATTCTGAAATGTATTAGTGTGTCGACCCAATAATATATATGTCATGAACAAGCTCGATAAAAGATTAAGCTTACAAAACTAGGCTATAATAGCAGCATAATTCGAGGTAGCACAGAAAATATAACGCTGGATTATGATGAGAGAAGTTACAAAATAATTTAAGTTCACAAAGAAGGTAAGACTCTACAATCTCTACAGTTGTCATACTATCTCCTTGTCTAAGTTGCTAGTCTACCAAATAGGGTATAGACCTCTAATTTCTACAGTCATTCAGTTACACTTCAATAATAGGTCAAAAAACTATGTGATACTAGGTTGTGAGGCTTACTACCCAACTTATAACAATAAACTAATACTGTAATTGCCATGAGGGGATTCTTCAGAATAACCTGGTCCTTGTAAATAAGGTAGAACTCTTGTTAGGGTATACGAGGGAAAGATCTTGGTAATTATTAAGGTCTCCTATTGCATTATATAGGTAGTGGTCATCTTAAGTCTTAGTGCTTATAGAACATGTGTCAATAGTAAGAATGAAAAAGTTACTGGCCTTCAAGGGAAAAGGGGATATAACTTATATGGAGATATGGGTTCAATTACGTGATTTAAAACTAAGGTATAATCATCAGGTCACAATCTACAAGAATAACTTAAAACTATCGAGTTCTAATTACCAAGCACAGAAATTTAAAATTTAATATTATAACTATAACCTTAGCAAACTATATATCCTAACATAGAATAAAATCACTCGGTCTACAATCAGAAGTGTCAGATGGCACGAGTTGAAAGATGGAGAAAAGAAGAACATAATTTAGTCGTCGCACAATTAGCGAACGTTAAGGTCGCAGAGGAACAATATATGAAATTAAAATAGAGGGCTCTAGATAGCATCGTAGTTTTCTAAGGGGGAGTGGTATGCTAGTTGCTATGTTCGAGGTATGATCAAGAAAAAAGTGTTGATTACATTCCTCTAGGCTTCCTAAGGTGCTGTCTACTAATAATAAGACAATGATCTAAGTTTATAGTTCTCTAATACTATCTAACTATAAAGGTTAGGTTAAGTCATAATATTCAATTTTGGTTTTCTATTGGTTCCTCAATACTAGGGTCAAACATTATGGTAAAACTTCTAACTAACTCTAGTGGTGTCTATATTACTCTCAAGTCTTCATAATACATTAAGGGGTAATGGTAAACCAATCTATAGATAAGGAATTCTAGGGTTCACTAGATATTCTAAACTTAGCGGTGTGTCAACACTCTAGTTGTACTCTTAATAGGAAGGTTACCCTACTTATCATCTAACAACATAGACTTCTATATTCTAGGAGAGGCTATACCCAAGAATTATTAGGGAAGTACATGAATCAAGCAGGACGCGGTTATTTCAAATAGAATAGATTTAAAGGAAGATAAATCATAGTCAAAGGTGGATGAGATCCTATACTCTAATCCTAATTGCAGGCTTGCTCGGTACAGTAACGTAACCGAGACAATATGCTCTCGACCTGCATGGGCCACCACTAAAAATATGTCATGCCCCAGTCCCAAAATATGTAGGACTAGGACACGTAATCATGCCAGCCGCATGGATATGGCACTCCAATATATAGAAACCATAACGCATACGTATGCTGTATTATGAATGATAAATCCACAAGTGGTAAAAACTATCACAAGTCACAACGTATAATCTAAATCTCATCCTCAAAAAATCAAATATAAATAAATAACCAATATCTATATAACTAAAACTTAATATAAAGTATCTAAAGATGACAGTCGGATGGAAATAAATTTACTACCAACTCGAATATATAAGTACAACACAATAACCACAATATAAGAATACCATCTCACAATCACGGGCTCGAAGAGAAGACATCATCGAAACATATGTAACCATCCGAATCCGCGCTCCTGCGAATACTCAAGAACAGCTACACCTGGAAGGGGCCAGGTCCTTAGAGGGACATAACAAGATACATAAAAGTATGCCAATAAAGTACTGAAAGTAAACATCCAATGGGCTGCCTAACCGTCTAAGTGAATGCAGTTTAAGAACAACTTTCCCCATAAGTGGGCTATCTGGCTAAAAACTGGGATTGACATGGTTTTCTTGGAGATCTAGGGGCATAAAAAGTATGTCGTCTTTTGAATGCCAGAGGTCGCCAGATAATATATAATATATAGTGGTCATCACCACCCGTATCTCTGGCGGATAATCCAGGCGCACAATAAGAAAAGTACAAAGGAGCCCAAATGCGACACTTGTTATTCTCCCCACCCCATGCTCTAAGCATGTCACATCCATGACATGATTTGGTTCATAGCCTATCTTTAGTACCCTAGCCCAATCCTGCAACCAAACAAGGACAATGATTGGACCACCGTACTACAATAGACTATGTCCATGGACCTCTAATAACTGCTAAGTCTTCTAGCATACAAAGTTTCTATCAGCAGTTATCCCTAACGCATGACCTATACGTACATGAGGCTAGACCTGTCACGTAGTCCATGATCTATATGAGACTCACACTCGTATAACAGCTGTGTCACAGCCAATGAACCAAATGATGCTACATGATGATGGGGTAGTCTCATAAACAAGGTCAATGCATATACATAAATAAAAATATATTGCGACGACACAGTCGTACGTATTTTATATAACAGTAAAAATATATGAACTAAAGACAGAAAATAAAGATGCATGCAACATATGGAATATGAATAACAGTACAATAGCAAGGTATACTTGCCTGACAAGAAGCTGCAAAATGTAGGCGTCCAAATATCAAGGACACGGAATCAGGAACTAATGTCTCCGAACAAACGTCTCCGGATGCTGAAATAAACATCACCAATATTTCCGGAATCAGCAAATTAGCTAGAAATTACTACCCTTTCGTCCAATTTGGACACAGGGACAAAACGATAATTTTGGGTCAAAGTAGGGTCCACATGTGGCCCACTTTGTACCGAAAAGCGTGCCAAGGGTAACTGTCTCTAAATGAGATAAATTATAGGTCAAACAAATTTTAAATGTCAGTAAAAACTCAACGGTATGTCCAAATATAGATTCCGGTGAGCCGAACACAATTTAGCCTAAAAAGTCAACCGTGGGCCCGCCAATTGTCGACTTGGTCAACTGTCTTAGAATCGTCTAAAAATTGGGTCACAGGACCAGCGCGTCACCACGAGTCCAGTGGCACAAGTTTTGTCGCATTCTGAAGAGCGTGTAGAAAATGCGCAGAGCTTTTACAAAAGTTGTGATACGGGGAGTTTGTTGCGGATACGGGCTGATTCGACGTGCACACGCGTCTAAATCAGTTTTCGTAAAATCTCACACATCCGGGTACACTGCGCGCACCTTTTGGTACACTTGGTACACGATGGGGCGGTCCCGTTTGGCGGGGTACGCTCCGTATCATAATTTTTGGAAATATGAAAAAGTGGGTTTTTAGGGTTTTCTAACTGGTTTATTTCTACATATAGCAGTTAATAAATTAATGTAAATAACAAAAATTAAACTAGGTCAAGTGGTCTCCGCATACCAGAAAGAAAATTCGAATTCAGATCTTTGTGGAGGGAGATACGAATCAGTGAATATAGGTAGTTACCGCAGTTTTCTGCGATACCCAAACTGTCCGTGAACAACACGTGAACACAGGTACTTTGCTGTCCAAACTGTCATGCGCTGGCTTGTGCGCATCACGCAGTCGTCGGCGGGCGGTTCTGGGCGGTCTGGGCGGCTGGAGTGGTGGTCTAGCGGCGGCGTTCAGGGCTCGGCGGCGGTCGCTAGGTCGAGGATGGAGGGATTAGAGATATGATCTAGGGTTAGGGTTTAGGTAGGCGAAGAGATGTATAAATAAGGAGGGGGAGAAACGCGAGCGGGGGGGGGGGGGGGGGGATTTGCAATGGGACGATGGTGCTGCTGCTTGTTTACACTAGCGGGCGAGTGGTTAAGGGTTTAGGCGGGTAGACTAAGATTTAGGGTTTAAGATCTATTTAGAATTTTCTTTTTCTTTTTCTTTTTCTTTTTCTTTTTCTTTTTCTTTTTCTTTTCTTTTCTTTTCTTTTTTCTTATTCTATTTTCTTTTCTTTTATAATTCTTATTTCTTTCTAATACCTAATTAAACTATATATATATATATATATATATATATATATATATATATATATATATATATATATATATATACACATAGAAATTTTTAGAAGTTGTATTAGTGCATACCATTAAGCTAGCAACTGTCCAAAGGGTCTCCTACATGAAATAAATTAGGAAAAATTTATAATGGCTCCAAAAATCCCCTAAATGCGCAAACACCTAAAATAAAATTAATAAAAATCTATTTTCTCTAATTAGCTAATAATTATTACAAATCCATTAAATAATTAATTAACTTAATTAATAGGTTTTTAGAATTAGGGGTTTTACAACTTGTAACTAAAGAAAGCACCAAAAAAAGTAATGACAGATTTGATCTGCTAAGGTCAAAAAATAGCCAAATTGTACTTTCTGCTGATGATGTAACTACAACATTTGCTAATTTGCATTTTGTTTATTTTTGAAGAAAAATAGCACATCACCACCTGTTTATTTGATTAATAAGCATGTAAAAGACATTCATCTAGTACACAAACATATGTTCCAGTCACCTGAAAAATATAAAAAATGTCTTTACCCGACGTATGAAATGTCTTTGTGAAAAGTATAATGTTCTATTATGAAAAACTTAGCTAATACTTTGATTCGGCTGAAAAGAGATCGAGAGAGAGATATGGTTAGGGTTAGGGTTTACACCCTCTGTGATAGTGTCGTGTCTGTGTCATGTCAGAGAGAGAGAGAGAGAGATAGGGTTAGGGTTTACATCCTCTGTGACAATGTCTGTGTCGTATTTGTGTTAGTGTGTGTCGTATCGTGTCTGCATCTGTGTGTGTGAGAGAGAGAGAGATAGAGAGAGAGAGAGAGAGAGAGATCGGGTTAGGGTTAGGGTTTACACCCTCTGTGTTTGT
>JAYESA010000016.1:79550914-79565914 GCA_036927795.1 Iris macrosiphon
CCAAAGTCATGGCCTTGGACTCCCTTCGTCTCCCCAAGAAGAGCTTCACTCCGAGAGGGTACCAGACGGAGGTGTTCGAGGTGGCGAGGGAGAGGAACACGATCGCGGTTCTCGGGACCGGCACGGGGAAGACCATGATAGCGGTCATGCTCATCCGGGACATCGGCAGGAGGGCGGGAAGCTCCTCGTAGTCTTCCTCGCGGCCATGGTCGATCTCGTCCACCAGCAATACGAGGTGATTAGGGATTACACCGAGTTCGAGGTGGCTGAGTACTTCGGAGACAGAGGGGTTGATGACTGGAGTTCTAGTTGCTGGGACAGGGAGAAAAAAAAATATACCGAGGGTTTTTCCACAAGACAGTACGCCGGCCAGCCATCTTTGGAATGACTGCTTCACCTGTGATCAAAAGGTGTGTCGTCTGTCAAAGATGTGCGAAGGGCAAGTATGTGAACTCCAAAGCATCTTGGATTCCAAGATGTATATGATAAAGAATAGTGCTGAAGTGGAGATGCATGCACCTTCTGCTAGACAGATGCACATATACTATAACCAGAACATTTTCCAATATGACTTTTTGAAGAATAAGTTGGAATCTATATTCTCAGAGACAGATGCTTCTCTGGCTGTTTTGCAAGAATCACCATCAGAACCACCACGGTGAGCCTCTCTTCCCTCTTCCCCCTTTTCTTCAGTTCTGTAATTAGTTGATTTGTATGAAGAGGTTAGTTGATATAATCAGTAATTAATTTATAATTAGTAGTTAAGTATATAATCAGTAGTTAATTTATATTAGTTATTAATCAGTTAATTAGTTATTAATCAGTATTAATTTATTAATCAGTAGTTATTGGTAATCAGTTAATTAATTTCATAATCAATTAGTTAATTAATATAATTAGTTAGTAATAAATGTAATTAGTTTAGTATATGTAAATAGCTAGTTTTATGTAATTAGTTTATTTAGTTATGTAATAATTAAAAGAGTTTTTGATTATGTAAAATATAATAAATCTTGGGGTTTATATTGTTAATAAAAATATAGTTTCAACAATAAAAAAAAATTAGTTCAAAATTTGTTATTGGACTAGTAACCAATTTTTACTATAGATATAAAAATATATGATTGCTTTTACATAAATTCTAGATTTTTATAAATAAACTTTTAATTATAATTATTGTTCAAAATAATTTCGAAACGGTTTTCATTAAACTAAGGTGTTACGTTAATTACGAACAATCGACCCCTTTCTCTTATTAGCCTGGTATCCTTATTTCGATTTTCGTGCCGAACTCCGATCTTGGACTTCTTTATGTAGTTTCTAGTTATTTGGACTGCTCCGGACCCATTGGAACTAACTGCTACTTTATTTGGGATCACCTTGAGAAGTGTGGCATTATATACATTCTTTGATTTGTTAATATATATATATATATATATATATATATATATATATATAAATATTGATTGATATATATACAAATATGTATTTTGGTATATAAGTATATAATTATATACATCTATTAGTGTACATACACAAATATGTATTTTGTACAAATACTATGAGACACTTATATATATATATAATATATACGTTTTTATTGGTATATACTTTGAGTGTAAATGTGTATTATATACGTATCCCTACTAGATGACCCTAGTTGAGTAGTGCCATGCCTGGCATAGCCCTGAGCCCGTGTATTTCTATTGTGTGTTAGTGTAGCATCTGATGCTAGTGATATTATTATATGTTTATAGGACTGTCGGATTCTCCAAACGATACTCTGGGACAGGACATTGATATTGACAGCTAAGGACCCAAGGCGAGTACATTCTCTGATTAGTTTCTAATTTATGATATCTTCTATGTTCACTGTATCTAGTATAAATATCCATGTTCTTGACACGTTGGTTACACGGATTGGTATACCCGGATCTCGTCATGAGATGTTATTCCTTATTTATGGTGTAGCTTGTACAAGACTTGTTTTCCTTGTTATCTTGTGCATGTACAGATACTGATTCCCGGGGAGATTTGCTACCTTCCTAGGGAATCCCGTGCCATAGCGTACCATGATTGGATCTACTATACCAGTCGGGGGTGGGGAGTATTTTAGTGTAGATATGTGATCATACCCAACTTTATATGCACCATAGCTCACCCCACATCTCACGTCGGGTGCGGCCTGACCATTTACATGCTCCATAGCTGTTACGTGTGATTAGCCTGACCTCTACATGCATCATAGCTAACCAACGGTTAGCCTGACCTTACATAAACCATAGCTAATCACATGTAACCAGCCTGATCAAGTTCCCAAGCCGATCACATGTTAAAGCTAGTACTCACACACTTAGTCATAGGTTTCTTGCTCATTGACATATTGTTCTTTTCCTGCATTTACTTACAGTATTTCCAGTATTTCTCTCATTGTACATTTCTCATACCTATACATGCATCTGGTATGTTTCCATCTAGAACTGCTACATAGTTTATGTCATTTATATAGAACTGCTATTTAGAGATGTACTTTGCTCCTTCCTGACTGGAAAATATTTTTCCAAACTGTGACCTTAGTAGACTGGTTTTCGACATACTTGGGGGATTGGATGTTACTGATTGCAGGTATGATTATTGTGTCTTTAGACTTGTGTTGTATTCTTTTATTTCTTTATTTTCCTATCGTGCTGTAGTTGTGATTGAGTATTTCTAGATTTATTTTATGATATCCACGTCTCCTTATGGAGTTGGATACTAGCGTGAGATTGTTTAGATAGTACTCGACCTAGACAGCGTTCTACCGTCGATGCTGCGGCGTAGGCTGGACGTACCCACGCTCTCGTGCCCCTAAACCGGGTGCGGGTCGTGACACGTTTTTAGTGGTGGCCCATGCAGGTCAGACTTCGCAAGTTGTGCGATGTCGTAGTAGTACGACGTCATAGTTGTACTACTGCGTACCTGCTATAGAATATAGGACATAGGATACTAGGATGTGAGAGGATACTCAATCACAAATTATTTGAGAGATTCCTGGGACGACCCTTGAGAATCTCGTTATAAATTTTCCAATTTAAATCTTTCCTTGTTTTCGTCCGCTCTCGCTTGTTGTTATTGAACTTGATTCTTGTTGATCAGTTATTAAATTAAAATCTTGGTATCATTGTTGAGTTTGAATCTTGTTGACCAGTTGTTAAATTTAATTCTTGGTATCGTTGTTGAGTTGATTTCATATCGAGATAAATTTTACGGGCTAAAATTTACGGTATCATCTGATGACATATGTTGATAAGGACAGTGAGATAGGTAAAACGTCTACTTTGGTTATGGACCCTAGAGTTTATCGCAGTCATATTAGCTGTGGTGACGAGAACATAGGAACCTGACTTGGATGTACATACTATAGTTATGAAATTTAGAGTTTCTCGCAGCCATACCGGTTGGCGTGGCGAGGATTCTAGATGACATGATTATAGGGTTGCATACCTTAGTTACGGAACCTGTCGTTTATCGCATCTATGCTTACTGGCGTGGCGAGGATTCTGAGTGTCATGATTTCGGATAGACGTGTATGATTATCAGGTTGTATCTTAAATTGGTTCTTAAAATATCATCTCAAGACTTATCTATTTCTGTTATTCCAGGACTTTGTTCCATCGCTTCTTTTCTTTACTAGTAGTAAAGATACCTTCTGTCCTCAATCCAATTCCTTTTGAGCTTCTATTCCTTGAGGGTTCCTTGTTAAGTATGATAATTAGTGACTTGTAATTATGTCTGTGTCTTGAGTATTAGTATTGACTGAGTGTGACTTATGAGTTTGTAAGTGTTTCTTAGTTGGACATGTGAGCAGTAGGCTTTAATCTAGAGTTAGCCCTTAGCATAGTACCTTGTACCAATGGTTCTAGAATAAGTGTTATTAGAGACTGTGAGTAGAATGAGAGAATAGAGTATCAGTGATAGTTCAAGAGTTAGTACCAGAGCTAACATACCCGCCCTGGATAATCATGATTATGCACTTGAGTGATCTATGTAAACAATTAGGTATCAAGGAATAGTATTAAGGATTAATGGAGCATAACGTTCAATTTGATGATTGATATCGGGTATGTTAAAGGTAAAAAAAAAAAAAATTTATGAGGAGTTATAATGAGGTGTCATGAGTAGAGAAATATCGAAATCGGTAATGAAGATGGTGAAGCGTATCACAGATTAGTGTAACAGACTATGGAAGGTTAAAGGAAAATATCTATACAACCATCGAGATGAAGAACCATATACATGCCCATGAGAGTAAAGAAACATGAGTGTTATAGTAGATACATATAATCATGAGTTATGATGAGCTTGATAAATGATCCATTAATGAGGCTAGTGATATAATACCAAGAGTGCTAATGATTCTATATCGAGGATTAGTCGAGAATAATGTTAATAACAGTAAGCACTCGGTGTGATGATAATTAGATGATATACCAGTTGACATAAATTGAAATCATGAAAGAAAACACAGTTGATGATAACTCTGATCATTGGAGGTAATAGTACAAGTGATTCAGGCAGTACAATTTTAGTACACAATTATAGACACTAGATGCATTGAGTGCACCTTGAGTATCAGAGACCGTGAGCACTGATATGTACATTGTGGAGTTATAAATTAAAAGGTGGGAATAAGATTTTATTTTTAGAATAATTGAGGAGTTGAGATTATGTCATTAAATTTTTGAGGATTTCAAATATGAATTCAATAAACATGGTTAAGGCTACAAAGATTTTAGAAGTGATTAAATTTTATTTCAATGTTGAGTATCTAATTTTGAGGAGGTATATACAATTCATTTTTAAGTTGATTGAGAAGTTAAACCTTGACGATTATTTTGAGGATTAATTTTATGGTAGATGAGAGATATGAATATTAATATATGAGTAGATGATATACATGTGTAAGGATCTGATAACTTGAGCAGGATTGAGATGGCACCGCAGACTGACTTGGGTGTCCATCTAAAGTTGTATTGGAAAGAGCAGTACTTAGTATGGTGTTACACTTGGTGTGCACTGGAATGATGAGAACAAATAGTACGGACAACTATCGTAGGAACGAGAACTAGCAGTAGGTGTACTTATAGTAGAACAGAGAGACCTAAAGAGATAGAGGTATCAAACTTTACATGCATCATTTGACCTATAAACGTGTTAGAGGTTCTTGGTATCAGATTTTGGTGTTAATAGACATGTGTGTGCAATATGAATATATTCATGGATCTTGTGGATAAATGACTAGTTGATATGGGTACCAGTGTACAGGAATAGGAATTTGTAGTGAATATGCTAGAGTTAAGTGTATGTTAGAGATAGGAGATACTATAGGTAATGTGTTAGCAGGTTCTGTTCCTTCCTTCATTCTGTTCCTATCTATTTGATTGATTGACTAATACCTTAGTACCGTAGCTTGCATGCATGATTTCTTGTTATAATGTAGTTAGTAGTACCCTGATTCAGAGACTGCAATACCATGACAAAAGATACTATGACTGTACATATTCCCCTTGGGTTGCATGTTGTATGATTATAGGAAAGATTTTAGACCAGGATTATTGGGGTTTGACCATGACGAAGATTCATGAAAGGGTTATGACTTGACAGGAGAGACAAGATGATTGAGAAGATGATTAAAACTCAAGGATAAACATTGATTTAAATAAAGGGTTAAGAAATTAATATGGCAAAATTGGTGATTTATTAATTCCAGGAGGGATATGATATGATTGAGGTTATCATTAGAATTTGAGGAAATTAAGGAGATTATCATTATAATTATTTGATTGCAAGTTATGAATTTTTAAAAATGTTATACTTGGATGTTGCATTTGGAGAATCCTTAAGTATCGCATTGTTAAGTATTTTGAGGGAAGAAAAAATCGAGAAATAAAATTTTTGATGGACTAATGTTTAAATTCAAACTTTTTGAACGAGATTATATTTTTATATATGTGCATTGATTAAAATCAAGTTAGAGGAGTGGATATTAAATTCCGAGTATTGAATTATTAACTAAAAACTTTCAGGAAATTTTTGATAAAAATGGACTTTGATTCTATTTCGAGGATTTTTCAGGAATACAAATAATACAGAATTTTTAAAAATTATGAAAAGACATTGTGGATTATTACCTAATTTCATGGATGATGAATTTAAACTTTGAGGGAAATGATAATGTGTATGATTAAACGCTACTATGAGGATGTTAAATTTTGAGGACGAAATTCTTTTAAGGTGGGTAGACTTGTCACTACCACATTCTGAAAACAGGGGTATTTTCAATTTTTTATAATATTTAATATTATGGTAGTTACAATTAAATAATTGCATGATAGTATATTTAATTTAAATAATTATGTGAGATGTGTAATTAAATATAATAATAAATATAGTGTTTATTTATTTTGAGCTAGTAGATTTGACCAAAAAGCCCTGTAGAGGAACACCTGTCCGAATTATGGAATTTTGTATTTAATTGTTTTATTTCGAATTAAATTCTTGGAGGTAGTAATTAATTACCGTAAGTTATTTAATTATTGCGCATTGCCTTTGCTTCGATATTGGAGCGCTATCCTGACTTTTGTCTTCCAACAAATTTTACAATCTTGCTCTGGACATGCCCGCCTTCCATTCTGCTATTTTTTTGTAACTCATAATTATGCTCTCTGTGCATTATTTCTAGCCACACAAAAATCATCGCGGACGTTTATTTAAATCCTGAATAAATTCTTAATTTGTATCGTTGTGCGTTCCAATCGAAATTGGAGACAATCTTGACCTATTTTTCGTGGGGCCAAATTAGGGTAATATTCTGTTCTGAGTCTTCTTCACTATTGGTATTGATGACCTGACCTGATTTTGGTTCCATGTATTCCTAATTAATTTTAGAACGCCAAGTGTATCTAATTTTAATTATTTAATTTCGGAAACCTGCTTCTGTGCAATTTACAAATTGTTGGGGGCTTAATTGCAAATTGCAACAAGGTGTCGCCGTCCTATTGGCTTAGCCAAATGAAGAAGCAACTCCCTCATTCCTTCATAACAAATCATGGCCACTCATTTGAAGTGGGTACTTCACCACCCTTCATCCACATCTCACCCTTCCTATTTAATGTCCTATCAAGCCCTAATCCCCAAAAATTCCTAGGGAAGCACACCTCCCCAACTAGCACCCCACCTCTCTCTCTCCTCACTCCTCACCCAATGTAGGAAGAAATTCTTCCTTCCTTTCTTCTTTCCTTATATTCTTCTTCTTCCCTTCTTCTCCTTCTCATTCTTTGGAATTAATGAGAGGGGGGGGGGGGACACCACCACCACCCTACAGCATCTACTCCGGCCGAACCCCCACCTCCGGAGGCCGACGACAGCGACCCCGGCCTGCCGCCGACCTGCCGCTGCCGCCACCCGCCTGCTGCTGCCGCCGGCTGCTACTGCTCAACCGCTGCTGCTTTGCTGCTGCCGCCGGCTGCTACTGCTCGACCCCGCTGCTGCGCCGGCCGGCTACCCCTAGCACCACCACCATCAATCCAGCACCACCAACACCACTCCCTCCTCCCCATTCCTCCACAGAAGCAGCCAAAGTCATGGCCTTAGACTCCCTTCGTCTCCCCAAGAAGAGCTTCACTCCGAGAGGGTACCAGACGGAGGTGTTCGAGGTGGCGAGGGAGAGGAACACGATCGCGGTTCTCGGGACCGGCACGGGGAAGACCATGATAGCGGTCATGCTCATCCGGGACATCGGCAGGAGGGCGGGAAGCTCCTCGTAGTCTTCCTCGCGGCCACGGTCGATCTCGTCCACCAGCAATACGAGGTGATTAGGGATCACACTGAGTTCGAGGTGGCTGAGTACTTCGGAGACAGAGGGGTTGATGACTGGAGTTCTAGTTGCTGGGACAGGAAGAAAAAAAAATATACCGAGGGTTTTTCCACAAGGCAGTACGCCGGCCAGCCATCTTTGGAATGACTGCTTCACCTGTGATCAAAAGGTGTGTCGTCTGTCAAAGATGTGCGAAGGGCAAGTATGTGAACTCCAAAGCATCTTGGATTCCAAGATGTATATGATAAAGAATAGTGCTGAAGTAGAGATGCATGCACCTTCTGCTAGACAGATGCACATATACTATAACCAGAACATTTTCCAATATGACTTTTTGAAGAATAAGTTGGAATCTATATTCTCAGAGACAGATGCTTCTCTGGCTGTTTTGCAAGAATCACCATCAGAACCACCACGGTGAGCCTCTCTTCCCTCTTCCCCCTTTTCTTCAGTTCTGTAATTAGTTGATTTGTATGAAGAGGTTAGTTGATATAATCAGTAATTAATTTATAATTAGTAGTTAAGTATATAATCAGTAGTTAATTTATATTAGTTATTAATCAGTTAATTAGTTATTAATCAGTATTAATTTATTAATCAGTAGTTATTGGTAATCAGTTAATTAATTTCATAATCAATTAGTTAATTAATGTAATTAGTTAGTAATAAATGTAATTAGTTTAGTATATGTAAATAGCTAGTTTTATGTAATTAGTTTATTTAGTTATGTAATAATTAAAAGGGTTTTTGATTATGTAAAATATAATAAATCTTGGGGTTTATATTGTTAATAAAAATATAGTTTCAACAATAAAAAAAAATTAGTTCAAAATTTGTTATTGGACTAGTAACCAATTTTTACTATAGATATAAAAATATATGATGGCTTTTACATAAATTCTAGATTTTTATAAATAAACTTTTAATTGTAATTATTGTTCAAAATAATTTCGAAACGGTTTTCATTAAACTAAGGTGTTACGTTAATTACGAACAATCGACCCCTTTCTCTTATTAGCCTGGTATCCTTATTTCGATTTTCGTGCCGAACTTCGATCTTGGACTTCTTTATGTAGTTTTTAGCTATTTGGACTGCTCCGGACCCATTGGAACTAACTGCTACTTCATTTGGGATCACTTTGAGAAGTGTGGCATTATATACATTCTTTGATTTGTTAATATATATATATATATATATATAAATATTGATTGATATATATACAAATATGTATTTTGGTATATAAGTATATAATTATATACATCTATTAGTGTACATACACAAATACGTATTTTGTACAAATACTATGAGACACTTATATATATATAATATATACGTTTTTATTGGTATATACTTTGAGTGTAAATGTGTATTATATACGTATCCCTACTAGATGACCCTAGTTGACTAGTGCCATGCCTGGCATAGCCCTGAGCCCGTGTATTTCTATTGTGTGTTAGTGTAGCATCTGATGCTAGTGATATTATTATATGTTTATAGGACTGTCGGATTCTCCAGACGATACTCTGGGACAGGACATTGGTATTGACAGCTAAGGACCCAAGGCGAGTACATTCTCTGATTAGTTTCTAATTTATGATATCTTCTATGTTCACTGTATCTAGTATAAATATCCATGTTCTTGACACGTTGGTTACACGGATTGGTATACCCGGATCTCGTCATGAGATGTTATTTCTTATTCATGGTGTAGCTTGTACAAGACTTGTTTTCCTTGTTATCTTGTGCATGTACAGACACTGATTCCCGGGGAGATTTGCTACCTTCCTAGGGAATCCCGTGCCATAGCGTACCATGATTGGATCTACTATACCAGTCGGGGGTGGAGAGTATTTTAGTGTAGATATGTGATCATACCCAACTTTATATGCACCATAGCTCACCCCACATCTCACGTCGGGTGCGGCCTGACCATTTACATGCTCCATAGCTGTTACGTGTGATTAGCCTGACCTCTACATGCATCATAGCTAACCAACGGTTAGCCTGACCTTACATGAACCATAGCTAATCACATGTAACCAGCCTGATCAAGTTTCCAAGCCGATCACATGTTAAAGCTAGTACTCACACACTTAGTCATAGGTTTCTTGCTCATTGACATATTGTTCTTTTCCTGCATTTACTTACAGTATTTCCAGTATTTCTCTCATTGTACATTTCTCATACCTATACATGCATCTGGTATGTTTCCATCTAGAACTGCTACATAGTTTATGTCATTTATATAGAACTGCTATTTAGAGATGTACTTTGCTCCTTCCTGACTGGAAAATATTTTTCCAGACTGTGACCTTAGTAGACTGGTTTCCGACATACTTGGGGGATTGGATGTTACTGATTGCAGGTATGATTATTGTGTCTTTAGACTTGTGTTGTATTCTTTTATTTCTTCATTTTTCTATCGTGCTGTAGTTGTGATTGAGTATTTCTAGATTTATTTTATGATATCCACGTCTCCTTATGGAGTTGGATACTAGCGTGAGATTGTTTAGATAGTACTCGACCTAGACAGCGTTCTACCGCCGATGCTGCGGCGTAGGCTGGACGTACCCACGCTCTCGTGCCCCTAAACCGGGTGCGGGTCGTGATAATATGCCACAGCGCCGACCCTCTCAAGGATGCGGAAGGGTCCAACGAAACGTGGGCTAAGCTTCCCGCCTCCACCGAAGCGAATAGTGCCCCGCGTCGAAGAAATCCTCATAAATACCAGATCTCCAACCTAGCACAAACAAGGTCTCTGCACTTAATCTAAAATAAGCAAACACAAGAACAAAATCTAGATTCTAAGCTATACCTCGAACTCCAAAGGTCTCCGGTGGCTATCGGCCCAATGTCGCTGCCTGTCCTGCGCCACCCGAAGTCTATCTCTAATGAGCTTGACCTTCTCCGCCGCATCAACCACCATCTCCGGGCCAAGCAAAGCTCTCTCACCTACATTATCCTATGATAACGGAGTGCGACACCTCTGTCCATACAATGCCTCGAATGGTGACATCTCGATACTGGCTTGGTAGCTGTTGTTGTAAGCAAACTCTACCAAGTGCAAGTGATCCTCCCAAGAGCCTCTGAAATCCAGAACACAAGTGCGAAGCATGTCCTCAAGTGTCTGAATGGTCCTTTCTGACTGACCATATGTCTGTGGGTGATATGCACTACTAAACTTGAGCTGGGTGCCCAAGCTAGCCTGCAGACTCCTCCAGAAATGCGAAGTAAAGCGACTGTCCCGGTCTGATACTATACTCACAGGAACTCCATGCAGTCTGACTATCTGGCGCACATACATCTCTGCTAGTCTCTCCGTAGACGTACCCACTTTGAATGGTAGAAAGTGGGCCAATT
This sequence comes from Iris macrosiphon, assembly GCA_036927795.1. NCBI lineage: Eukaryota > Viridiplantae > Streptophyta > Magnoliopsida > Asparagales > Iridaceae > Iris > Iris macrosiphon. The sequence continues at coordinate 79,562,131 of JAYESA010000016.1, forward strand.
TTACTACTAGAAAAAGCGGGATTAGCGACGCATTTTAGCGACTCCAAGTAAAAATGTCGCTACATTAGCGACTCCATAAAAATATCGCTAGACGAATCTAAATGGCGACATTTAGCGACGTTTAGCGACTTTTATTAAGATTTTAAAAGATTAGTTGCTATAAGTTCAATTAAGGTCGCTAAACGTCACTAATATATCTGATTTAGCGACGTTTAGCATCGTAATTAGCGACGTATATATCAAAAATATTTAGCAACGTGTTTAGCGACGTCTTTGAAGTCGCTAAATTTTATTTTAGCAACGTTTTTATTTGACGTCGCTAAACGTCGCTAAATTTTTGTTAATTAGGGCTCAGTTTTCTTTTCACCCATCTGTCGATTTCGAAAGTTTTCAAAAGTTTTCGATTTCCCCCGCCCCCCCCTCTCCGGCGACCGGCTCTCCACGGCTGCGGCTACTCCGGCATCCCCCTCCTCCTCCTCGAGCTCTAGGTAATCTCTCTCTCTCTCTCTCTCTCTCTCTCACATATGACACTTACACAACACACACTTGACAGATACGACACACGCACACAGACACGATACATGCACACATTGATTTTTTACAGCAAGATATACTTCCCTAAAGGTGGACGATGCGGCTGACTATGTTCACGTATCCAGCACTAGGTCAGCTTAAAATCCTAGACTTTGCTCCCTCGACTCTCAGGGACTCACAATAAGCAGAGAGGGGAAAGTGACTAAGTAATACTCTCAGCCTAGAAATCCTCAGAGAATCCAACATTAGAGAGTGTGCACTAGCTCTATATAACGGGACACCCTGTTATGCATTCTGTAACCTATTTTGCTGCAAATTCTCTTTAAATGTACAATGTCTGAAGATGACCTCATGTTTGCAAAACTTATTAAACTCATTGGGAAAAAAATCATGCCATTATCAATACAAAGACATTTGATTTTTCCTCAGTTTGCTTCTCAATCAGAACCTCCACCGCTTGAAGGTTTTGAAGACATTGATAATTAGTAGTAGACAAAATCTCTCAATCAGTTTCAGGTACACTCTACACCCAAAATGTCCTGATCTTGTCGGACTCTTCTCCACTTCACAAGGGTCCTTATAGTTTGGTGTAGCAAAACTGAACGGAATAATATGATTCAAACATCCGACCCCAAAAGAGTATTATATAATAGATTAATGATAGAAAAGATTGAAGAAACCATTTAAACAGTTATAAGTTAAATACATTTAGTTGATTGGAGTAATAATCTACCATCAATATCTTCTCTATATATGAAGACTTCTCTTTATAGAAGAAAGTATAGACGACCAAGTCATGTAGTTGATTTCAGTATATGCTGAACATTGTACACAGACTTTGCAAAGTCTCTGATTCATGTTATTATATCTCCACTAGCATCAATCTTCCTATAGAAGATGAAGACAAATACATCTTCCACCAATCTTCATATTAACTATTCCAAAGAGAAGACCAGTAATAAACAACCCTTCTTAACATTGAATACATCCACCCAAGGGCCGAGCGACTGTATGTAATGATTTATATGATACATACTGTCATTTTTGCAGAAGTATCTAGAAATGGATATGAATTACTATCTGCGTCATCGTTTGTGGATATACAACCGTTATCCTGATGACATGTGCGGTGTGTGGGATGAATTCATTGAGGGTGAACAATAGTTTCTTATTCTATTTTCTTTTCTTTTATAATTCTTATTTCTTTCTAATACCTAATTAAACTATATATATATATATATATATATATATATATATATATATATATACATATAGAAATTTTTAGAAGTTATATTAGTGCATACCATTAAGCTAGCAACTGTCCAAAGGGTCTCCTACATGAAATAAATTAGGAAAAATTTATAATGGCTCCAAAAATCCCCTAAATGCGCAAACACCTAAAATAAAATTAATAAAAATCTATTTTCTCTAATTAGCTAATAATTATTACAAATCCATTAAATAATTAATTAACTTAATTAATAGATTTTTAGAATTAGGGATTTTACAACTTGTAACTAAAGAAAGCACCAAAAAAAGTAATGACAGATTTGATCTGCTAAGGTCAAAAAATAGCCAAATTGTACTTTCTGCTGATGATGTAACTACAACATTTGCTAATTTGCATTTTGTTTATTTTTGAAGAAAAATAGCACATCACCACCTGTTTATTTGATTAATAAGCATGTAAAAGACATTCATCTAGTACACAAACATATGTTCCAGTCACCTGAAAAATATAAAAAATGTCTTTACCCGACGTATGAAATGTCTTTGTGAAAAGTATAATGTTCAATTATGAAAAACCTAGCTAATACTTTGATTCGGCTGAAAAGAGATCGAGAGAGAGATATGGTTAGGGTTAGGGTTTACACCCTCTGTGATAGTGTCGTGTCTGTGTCATGTCAGAGAGAGAGAGAGAGAGAGAGATAGGGTTAGGGTTTACACCCTCTGTGACAATGTCTGTGTCATGTTTGTGTTAGTGTGTGTCGTATCGTGTCTGCATCTGTGTGTGTGAGAGAGAGAGAGATAGAGAGAGAGAGAGAGGGAGAGAGAGAGAGATCGGGTTAGGGTTAGGGTTTACACCCTCTGTGTTTGTCCGTGTCGGGTCTATGTCAGTGTGTGCCATGTCAGTGTCATTGTCATGTCGTGTACATCTGTGTGTGTGTGTATGTGTGTGTGTGTGTGTGAGAGAGAGAGAGAGAGATTGGGTTAGGGTTTACCTAGAGGAGGAGAAGCCCGAGGTCGGCCGGAGGGGGCTGTGGGGGAGCCGGTGGGGGGCTATGGTGGAGCACTCGGGGGGGGGGGTCCATCGGAGTAGGGGGTTGTGGAGGACGCCAAAGGGAGGAGGAGGAGGAGAAGCCCGAGGTCCGCTGGAGGGGGTTATGGGGAGCCGGTGGGGGGCTATGGGGGAGCACTCGGGGGGTCCGCCGGAGTAGGGGGCTATGGAGGACGCCGGAGGGGGCACTTCGCCGGAGAGGGGGGGGGGGGAAAGGGGGGAGTTTTTGAAAATTTTGGGGAAGATTTTGACAGAAGGGGAGAATCGTAACCTATATTAAAAAAATTAGCGACGTTTAGCGACATTAACTTATGACGTTGCTAATTATCAAGTTTGCGATGTTATAGACGTCGCTAAAAATGTCGCTAAAAATTAAAAAAACTAACGTCGCTAAATACATCGCTAAACGTCGCTAAATAAAAAAATTCAACGATGTTTAACGACCTTAAAGAAGCTTATAGCGACTATTCTTTTCTAAAACTGAATTACAGTCGCTATATGTCACCAACAGCGACGTATAGCGACGTTAATTTTTAAAGCCATTCAAATCTTTAATATTAGCGACGTTTTAATATGATGTCGCTAAAAACGTATGTCACGACGCACCCGAAAAATCGGGCATGAGTCATGGGTACGTCCAGCCTACGCCGCAGAATCGGCGGTAGAACGTTGTAAATGTTCGTTCTATGTCACAATATCTATATCTCACAATGATCAGTCAATATAACCTCTCCAAAAGGAGGGCAACCACGCAATATATATATGCCTCAATCACAATAACTAGGGGAAGAGTAAAAGCACGATAAGATATCACAAAGAACAAAGAAACAAAGAGCAAGAACAATATTCCAATATACAGTCCAAGACTAAAGTCTACAACATCTCACAGCAGCAAAATAATAAATACAGTACAGTCATCCAAAATAATTAACTAGAAACAACCCAGGAAAATCTACCTAGCTAACTAGGGTG
>JAYESA010000016.1:79570914-79583414 GCA_036927795.1 Iris macrosiphon
TATCGACCCAATGTCGCTGCCTGTCCTGCGCCACCCGAAGTCTATCTCTAATGAGCTTGACCTTCTCCGCCGTATCAACCACCATCTCCGGGCCAAGCAAAGCTCTCTCGCCTACATTATCCTATGATAACGGAGTGCGACACCTCTGTCCATACAATGCCTCGAATGGTGATATCTCGATACTGGCTTGGTAGCTGTTGTTGTAAGCAAACTCTACCAAGTGCAAGTGATCCTCCCAAGAGCCTCTGAAATCCAGAACACAAGTGCGAAGCATGTCCTCAAGTGTCTGAATGGTCCTCTCTGACTGACCATATGTCTGTGGGTGATATGCACTACTAAACTTGAGCTGGGTGCCCAAGCTAGCCTGCAGACTCCTCCAGAAATACGAAGTAAAGCGACTGTCCCGGTCTGATACTATACTCACAGGAACTCCATGCAGTCTGACTATCTGGCGCACATACATCTCTGCTAGTCTCTCCGTAGACGTACCCACTTTGAATGGTAGAAAGTGGGCCAATTTTACTACTAGAAAAAGCGGGATTAGCGACGCATTTTAGCGACTCCAAGTAAAAACGTCGCTACATTAGCGACTCCATAAAAAACGTCGCTAGACGTCGCTAAATGGCAATATTTAGCGACGTTTAGCGACTTTTATTAAGATTTTAAAAGATTAGTTGCTATAAGTTCAATTAAGGTCGCTAAACGTCACTAATATATCTGATTTAGCGACGTTTAGCATCGTAATTAGCGACATATATATCAAAAATATTTAGCAAATTGTTTAGCGACGTCTTTGAAGTCGCTAAATTTTATTTTAGCAACGTTTTTATTTGACGTCGCTAAACGTCGCTAAATTTTTGTTAATTAGGGCTCGGTTTTCTTTTCACCCATCTGTCGATTTCGAAAGTTTTTGAAAGTTTTCGATTTCCCCTGCCCCCCTCTCCGGCGACCGGCTCTCCACGGCTGCGGCTACTCCAGCATCCCCCTCCTCCTCCTCGAGCTCTAGGTAATCTCTCTCTCTCTCTCTCTCTCTCTCTCTCTCTCTCGCATATGACACTTACACAATACACACTTGACAGATACGACACACACACACAGACACGATACACGCACACATTAATTTTCTACAGCAAGATGTACTTCCCTAAAGGTGGACGATGCGGCTGACTATGTTCACGTATCCACCACTAGGTCAGCTTAAAATCCTAGACTTTGCTCCCTCGACTCTCAGGGACTCACAATAAGCAGAGAGGGGAAAGTGACTAAGTAATACTCTCAGCCTAGAAATCCTCAGAGAATCCAACATTAGAGAGTGTGCACTAGCTCTATATAACGGGACACCCTGTTATGCATTCTGTAACCTATTTTGCTGCAAATTCTCTTTAAATGTACAATGTCTGAAGATGACCTCATGTTTGCAAAACTTATTAAACTCATTGGGAAAAAAATCATGCCATTATCAATACAAAGACGTTTGATTTTTCCTCAGTTTGCTTCTCAATCAGAACCTCCACCGCTTGAAGGTTTTGAAGACATTGATAATTAGTAGTAGACAAAATCTCTCAATCAGTTTCAGGTACACTCTACACCCAAAATGTCCTGATCTTGTCGGACTCTGCTCCACTTCACAAGGGTCCTTATAGTTTGGTGTAGCAAAACTGAACGGAATAATATGATTCAAACATCTGACCCCAAAAGAGTATTATATAATAGATTAATGATAGAAAAGATTGAAGAAACCATTTAAACAGTTGCAAGTTAAATTCATTTAGTTGATTGGAGTAATAATCTACCATCAATATCTTCTCTATATATGAAGACTTCTCTTTATAGAAGAAAGTATAGACGACCAAGTCATGTAGTTGATTTCAGTATATGCTGAACATTGTACACAGACTTTGCAAAGTCTCTGATTCATGTTATTATATCTCTACTAGCATCAATCTTCCTATAGAAGATGAAGACAAATACATCTTCCACCAATCTTCATATTGACTATTCCAAAGAGAAGACCAGTAATAAACAACCCTTCTTAACATTGAATACATCCACCCAAGGGCCGAGCGACTGTATGTAATGATTTATATGATACATACTGTCATTTTTGCAGAAGTATCTAGAAATGGATATGAATTACTATCTGCGTCATCGTTCGTGGATATACAACCGTTATCCTGATGACATGTGCGGTGTGTGGGATGAATTCATTGAGGGTGAACAATAGTTCCTGCAGTTCACCAAGGCGTTCCCTCAGTACATGGACGGTACCAAAATTAAGTGTCCGTGTGTGAGATGTCGCAACAGGAAATATCATCCAGAAGTGGAAGTTACATATCATTTATACTCTAAGGGCTTTACGCCGAATTACTATCAGTGGACCGCACACGGAGAACTTGTATCTCTAGCATCAGAGTCGGAGCCGTATATGGATGTCCACGACTACGATGCTTACAACGACGGGTTGGTGAACATGGTTTATGATGCAGCGGGGCCTAGTTTTAATCCGAACAATTATGATGCGGCGGGACCTAGTTTCAATTCGGACAATTATGATGCAGCTGAGGAGGCACCGAATGCCGATGCTGCAAAGTTTATGGAGTTGCTGGAGAATGCAAGGACTCCACTATATCCTGGTTGTAAGGATCATTCACTGTTGAAGGTGATTACAAGATTATTGAGCATCAAGTCCGATTTTAATATGTCGCAAGAATGCTATAATCGACTGCTCGATTTGATTATGGAGATCTTGCCCGAGGGTGCAAAGTTGCGTAAAGACTTCTATCAATCTAAGAGGATGGTGAGATCTCTTTGGATGGGATACGAGAAAATTGATGCATGTCACAACGGGTGCATGTTGTACTACAAAGACGACAAGGATAAAGATGCGTGCAGATTCTGTGGTACTGATCGCTACAAGGCCACTGTTAGAGGAAAGTCTATCGGTGCAAGGAAGCCTACCGATTCGATGCACTACTTGCCTTTGACGCCGCGGTTGCAGCGGTTGTTTATGGTTAAGGAGACTGCAGAAAACATGAGTTGGCATAGGCGAAAACAGATCGAAGGAGTATTAGATCATCCATCCGATGGAGAAGCATGGAAGCACTTTGATCGAGAGTATCCACGTTTTGCCGAGGAAGTGTGTAATGTCAGATTGGGGCTCTCTTTTGACGGTTTTACCCTATTCGGACTTTCGGGCTCTCAGTATTCGTGTTGGCCTGTGATCGTCACTCCGTACAATCTACCGCCTTGGATGTGCATGAAGACTCCGTATATGTTCCTAACCGTTATTATCCCGGGTCCGAACAATCCGAAGAGAAACATCGATGTGTATTTACAGCCTTTGATAGATGAGTTGAATCAGCTGTACGAAGTAGGTGCCAACACGTACGATATTTCTAAAAAGCAAAATTTTCAGATGAGGGCAACACTTATGTGGACCATCAACGACTTTTTGACCTATGGAATGTTATCCGGATGGAGCACCCATGGTCGTATCTCATGTCCGTATTGCATGGACCATACTCAGGCTTTCCGTTTGAAACACGAAGGCAAACCGTGCTTCGTCGATTGTCATCGATAATTTTTGCCGAAGGATCATCCGTACCGGAGGAACCAGAATGCTTTTCGTACGGGAGTTGTGGAGAAGGCCAATCCACCGCCAAGGTGGCCCGGATGTACGATATGGGAAGAGGTAAAAGATTTACCAAGTGCTATCGAAGAGCCTGCTAAGGGGTACAAGTGTGACAGATTTGGTCGCACCCATAACTGGACGAAGAGGAGTATATTCTGGGATCTGTCATATTGGAGCACCAATCTGATCAGACATAACCTTGATGTCATGCATATCGAGAAGAATGTGTTTGATAACATAATTAATATTGTAATAGAGGTAAAGGGGAAGACGAAAGATAATTCGAAGGCCAGGTTGGACTTAGAAGAAATATGTAGACGGCCTGCATTGCATTTGATAGAGGAGGGAAATGGAAAGTTAAACCAACCTAAGTCAGTTTTCTCACTGGAGAAAGAGGATAAATGTAGACTTTGTAGGTGGATTCAGGGTCTAAAGTTTCCAGACGGGTACGTGTCGAACTTGAAAAGATGCATCGACCTCAAGGAGAACAAACTGGTGGGTATGAAGAGCCATGATTGTCACGTATTCATGGAGAGTTTATTCCGATTGCATTTCAGGAATTCTTACCGCAGGTCGTTTGGGACCCATTGACAGAGCTGAGCATATTCTTCAGAGATCTTTGTTGTACTAAGTTGCTCATCGATCGTCTAGAAAAGCAAGAGAAGGACATTGCGGTAATACTATGTAAGCTCGAGAAGGTATTTTCTCATGGATTCTTCGACTCTATGGAGCAATTGCCAATTCATCTTTCCTATGAGACACGTGTTGGTGGTCCTGTCGATTATCGGTGGATGTACCCCTTTGAGCGGCATCTGAATCACCTAAAGAGAAAGATAAAAAATAAGGCACGGGTTGAGGGCTCTATTTGTGAAGCTTATGTTCTCGAGAAGATTACAAACATTTGTTCGACGTATTTCAAACCGCATGTTGCTACTAATAGGACGAAAGCTCCGAGAAACGACGACGCATATCAGGAATCTAATGATGTAATACTCAAAGTATTCAATGCGTCCGGAAAGCCTTCAGAAAAAATGAAGAAGAGATTTTTGAATGACAATGAGCTAAGGGCTGCTCAATTGTATATATTACTCAATTGCGACGAGGATGAAGTAGAGAAGCTAGAGGGGTAAGTAATTAATACATCCACGTTTTCATCATCTCAATGTAATAGTATAAGATACTATTATGCTACTAATCAGCAGTTGCTTCATTATTTTTCAGCACATATAATGATGAGTTGAGGTCGGTTAGACCCTACATAACAGACGAAGAAGTAGAACAAGATATGAGATGCCATTTTTCTTCTTGGTTGAGCGCATATGTAAGATGCTTGGTAATTACTTTTTATTTTTGCACTTGCAAAACAAATAACTTACTATCGCTACTTTGGTATTTAGGTCGATCGTCTAATAACACCCGAGACTGAATCTATTAAAACTCTAGCCAAGGGACCAATTACTGCCGTAAAAATATGGCCAAGTTTCTGTGTGAATAGGTTCAGGTTTAAGTCAACAAATGCTCCTATCAGAGACAACTTTCTGGATCTTGATTCCACGAAAAATAGTTGTTTGTGTATCAAATCTTTGAACTACAAAGACGTCAATCCGGGCAATGATTTTTTTGGCATCTTACAAGAGATTGTGAAGTTGACATATAATTATGGCACAAAACCTACTAATATCGTGCTATTCAGGTATGAATGGTTCGATCCGATTCAAGATCATGGTTAGAAAATTGACAAGCATGGCCTTGTGGATATAAACTACAAGCATAAATATCAAGACTACGAACTATTTGTCCTATCAAGTCAGGCTCAGCACGTGTACTTCACAACTTATCCTAGACAGGAGACAGCGAGGTCAGATTGGTGGGCAGTATGCAAGACTAAAGGTAGAAATACCTTTGACATTGACGAAATAGCTTATCAGGAGGACGATCTACCTCTTGTAACAAATATTGTAGATATGGACTCAACGGAAGTTACTCATTACACGAGTAATAATGTAGAAGATGTAGAATTATCCAAAGAGGAAGACGAAGTAGATGAAAGTGAAGACGAGGAAGAGGAAGAGAAAGAGGAGGACGAGGAAGACGAACAAGATAAATTTTCTGAAGATGATTGAAAATAAAATATATTGCATGTAGAATGTAACTATATTTTGACTGTAGAATGTAGATCAAGGTTAGAAAATTGACGAAGTAGATGTACCCATTAACGAATATATGTATTATATTTTGACTGTAGAATGCTTTAAGATATGCATCACATTTCGACTGTAGAATGTACTATATATTTGTGTTTCTCTATATTCATCATATGTTGTTATCAGATATGACATGACGACGCGGAGGATTTGGCATGTCCCAAGGTAGACAGAGTGCTCCTCCGGTACTGCCTACTATTGGTTCCGGATCATCGTCGTCCAGTACTCCAGTATATCGATCACTCACATCTCCGACTGTTGGGACGAGTAGTTCTAGGCGTGATAGTACACCCTCGTCCAACGTTCCTCCTGCTGACGGAACCATAGGGACAGATGAGCATGTCGAGGAGGTCATGCCCACATTGTTCCAGCATCAGCAAGATCCTCCATGCACACCTCCAGAGGAGACGAGGACAGAGATTTGGGCCGACGGTACAAAGTAAGTCAATTAGATGGTTTAGTATAATATATATCGTATATTTCTTTATTCATCGTATATTGACTTTTTCAGTATTCTAAATTATTATCTCTGTATAGATATCGTCAATCGTCGGTTCAGAGACGCCTGGGCCAATTTCTGAGGAACAACTATGGTGGCCCCTGGATCAACTACTCTGAGGCTCCGGAGGAGAGGAAGGCATTCTGGTTTGCGCACTTCCAGGTAAAAGTATATTAAATAAATCCTCTAATTTAGGCATATTATATAACTTATTCGTGATACTAACTTACTAAATTATTTATTGTAGCAAACGTATTTTTATCCTCCGTACCGTGCCGAGTTGATCGAGCGGCTCTTTTCTACCGTTGCCGCCAAGCTTATCCGAGATGCTCTGGATGACCAGAAGGCTCGTGATCGTGCTGGAAAATCGATCCAAGGTTGGATCACGCCTGAGCAGTGGACTGCGATGAGGGCTAGATTCGACGATCCGAGCTACAAGGAAAGGTCTGAGAAGGCCAAGGCGGCTAGGCAGAATACTGCCAAGTGGTGTGGTGGCTCGATTCCGATGACGGAACATTTTCGTCGTTTGGTATGTTTTTTCTTTAAAAATATATTATTTTAATATAAGTACCATAAAATGGTACTTAAAAAAAATATTTAAGTTTAGTAATAAATAATATATTTTTAATAGGTACAGAGGGGTGAGGATGCAAATATGGTGACCGTATTCTTGGCCACCGATCGCAAGGACAAAAATCTCATTGCTGAGAGGGCCTCGCAGACCTATGTAATTATTATTTTACTTTGTGTTAATTTTAATATAACTTAGGCAATTATCGAGTTTCCAAACCTTTCTAGGCCGAGTATCCTAGGTTGCGTGAGCGGGCGACTGCTAGTGCACCTACACCTGGAGAGGCTGGTACTTCGTCGCAGCCCGCTCCAGCTCCGTCGATGGACGACCTGTGGGTGACCGCAGCTGGTGGTCTTCAGAGGGATACGTACTACGGTACGGGCTCCTATAGCGCCCTGGTTGCGACGCAGTCATCTAGGGCCTCCCCGACAGCTGCACATTCCACACAGCCCTCGCAGTCGCAGCCCTCGCAGTCGTCGGCCAGAGTCCTGGAGGCTGTCCAGCAGGCCGTTGACCATCAGATTGTGTCTCTCCGTGATGCGTTGCTGCGAAGGATAGAGGAGCAGCCCCGGACCCAGCCACAGGCGGACGATCCGATGCTCATCGCACGATTCGATATGCTCGACCGCAGCATGACGGAGCTCCGGGACTTGACAAATAATATTAGAGCCTCCAATGACCGCAACATCATGGAGCTGCAGGCGTCACAGCTATCAATGGGCGAGAGGCTGACGATGATGCAGGATTCAATGATTCATAGCAGTACGAGGCTGTTATCTACCATGGATTCTTACAACCAGCGACTCGCAGACTTGGAACGGGCAAAGCCTCTTGGTGCGCCTACATTGACACAGACTCCACCGACGTCACTGCCTTCTCCATCGACATCGGTGTCAATTCCACGGGACGAGTATGAGCAGTTCTTATCCTTCAAGCGCGCCGGTGGTCAGCCTCCTGCAGATCCGTAGTAGTATAGTTAGTTACTGGATATTTATATTTTTATTATTATTTAGGATGCGATTGTATGGATATAAATTTGCCATATTCTTTACGTTTACGATGAGATTTGTTGGATGCTTTCTTTTCTTCAAATTTTATTATATTATTCATATTTTGGTTTACAACTGATGACTGATACTTGGCCTGTATTTACCCAGTGTACTAGAATTTTCCCCCTTGGTGCTGCTACTGTGTTCTTTATTCAATTATTTCTACTACCATCATATACCTTATAATGAACCCAAGGGGGTTGGTAAACCCAGAAATGCAATTCAGTAATATTTTTTTATTTTTTTTGAAAATTAGCGATGTTTAGCGACGTTTAGCGACGTTCAATTACGTCACTAAATACGTTGCTAATTAGCAATAATGTTAAATATCGCTAAATACATCGCTAATGACGTCGCTAAAATCGTCGTTGTACGTCACAAACTGCTGACATGACAGTAGTGCCAGGTCATTAAAGACGTCAGTGTAACGTTGCTATATAAGTCGCTGATTAGCAACGTTTAGCTACTTCAATAAACGTTGCTATGTAGTGACGCGACATCGCTAAACATCGCTAAATTTAGCGACACATTAAAGTCGCTAAAAAATGTCGGTATAGCGACGTTTAGCGACGTTTTTTGTTTTAGCGACTTGGTTTTTTTCGACTGCTTTAAAACGTCGCTAATTACGTCGCTAAACCAACTTAGCGACGTATTTTGGTTATTTAGCGACGTTTTTAGACGTTACTAAATTGACTTATTCTGGTAGTGTTTGGTCAACCTGTCTACAATGACCTAAATCACATCCTTCCCTCCTGGAGAACGGGGAAGCCCAGAAATAAAATCCATGGTCACATGCTCCCATTTCCACTCCGGAATGGGTAACGGCTGGAGCAATCCTCCTGGCCTCTGTCTCTCCGCCTTCACCTGCTGGCACACTAAACATCGGGATACGAAGCGTGCTATCTCCCGCTTCATCCCGTACCACCATACATGCTCTCTTAGATCTCTATACATCTTGTTGGCACTTGGATGCATAGAGTACTGGAATCGATACGCCTCCTGAAGAACCTCCTCGCGCAACGATCCACTCGGCACACACAACCTGGTACCGTGCCGCAATGAACCATCATCAGCAATGGTGAAGTCATCTGATAATCCAATTTGAACCTGCGCCCTGATGCTCCTCAGGGACTCATCCTCAAACTATGTAGCCCTGATCCGGTCTACCAACTCTGACTGAATCTGCAGTCCCTACATCTGCATCTCAACTCCAGGCACTATCACCTCAATGCCCAAGCTCTCTAGATCTGCCAGAAGATAACGATCTGTAGTCAGGCACATAGCTACCGGATACCTGCTTAGCGCATCCGCAAGTACGTTCGCCTTCCCTGGATGGTACTGCAACAATATGTCGAAGTCTTTCATCAACTCCAACCATCTCCTCTGCCTCATGTTCAGCTCTTTTTGGGTAAACACATACTTCAAGCTCTTGTGGTTTGTGAAGATCTGCACACACTCTCCGTACAAATAGTATTTCCACAACTTTAGAGCAAAGATGACCGCTGCCAACTCCAAATCGTGGGTAGGGTAGTTCTTCTCATAAGGACGTAATTGCCTAGAAGCGTAGGCAATCACCCTCCCATTCTGCTGTAATACACAATCCAGTCCCTTCCCCGATGCATCACTATAGATAGTAAAATCTCCAGATCCTGATGGCAACGTCAATACTGGAGCTGTCGTCAACCTCCTTTTTAGCTCATCAAAGGCAATCTGGCACTCCTCTGACCAAATAAACTCCATGTCCTTCCGGGTTAGCCTAGACAACGGCTCTGCAACCTGAGAAAATCCTGAACAAATCTTCTGTAGTAACCTGCCAGTCCCAGGAAACTCCTGACCTCGGCTACTGAACTCGGAGCACTCCATGCCTCAACTGCCATGATCATCCTCGGATCCACCGAGATCCCCTCTCCAGTCACCACATGACCAAGGAATTCAACCTTGTCAAGGAAGAACTCGCACTTCAAAAGCTTTCCATAAAGCTTCTCCTTCCTGAGAGTCTCCAGCACTATCCTCAGATGCTCCTCGTGCTCCTCTGGGGTCTTCGAATACACCAAGATGTCATCTATATATACCACCACAAACCTGTCCAGATGCTGATGGAACACCTTGTTTATCAGATTCATAAATACTGCCGGGGCATTAGTCAACCCAAACGGCATCACCATGAACTCATATTGTCCATACCTGGTCCAAAAAGCTGTCTTCGAAATGTCCTCCCTCCTGACCTTCACCTGGTGGTAGCCTGTCCTCAGATCAATCCTGGAAAACACCCTCGCTCCGCTCAATTGGTCAAAAAGATCATCAATACGCGAAAGCGGATACTTGTTCTTGATCGTGAGGTTGTTCATAGCCCAGTAGTCGATACACATCCGTATCGACCTATCCTTCTTCGGCACAAAAAGTACTGGAGCACCCTACGGAGAAGAACTAGATCTGATAAATCCCTTGTCCTGAAGCTCATCCACCTGCTTCTTCAAATCTATCAGCTCACTGTTGCTGACTCTATAGACGTGCTGGGATATCGGCTCCGCGCCTGGCACCAAGTCTATAGAGAACTCCACATCTCTGTCCGGAGGTAACCTTGGCAACTCCTCCGAAAAGATATCCATGTACTCCGCTATCAGTGGATGTAGCAACCTCGGCTCTACCACCAGGGCTCCACAGAAGACTCCCTCGCTCTGCTCTGCTGCACCTCTGACAAACTCAAACTCTGGCTCACCCGACGGACTAAACAACACTCTACCTCCACGACAATCTATACTAACACAATGCATACTCAACCAATCCATCCCGAGTACAATGTCGTAGCTCGGAAGTGGCATTACGAGTAGGCACACACTCAACTCTCGGCCTCCCAAGGTAACTCTCCGGTCTCTGCAGACATCACTGATTAGGATGATGCCACCCCCGATCATGATCATACAGAGTCTAGCTAAAGGTTCAGCAACAAGATGGTGTCTAACAACAAAAGATACAGACACAAAGCTATGGGAAGCACCGGAATCAAATAAAGCAAGTACTGGAATGGAATCAAGAAGAACAGAACCTGAGATCACATCACCAACGGGCTCGGCCTCGTCTACAGTCAGGGCAAAAGCTCGCCCTTGCTGTCCTCCTTTGTGCTGCTGCTGGTGCTGGGGAAACCTCTGCTGCTGAGTCTGCAAAGGCTGTCCTCTCTGCTGTACTGCAGGTGCTCTGGCTGGTCCCCTCTGAGCGGCTCCTCCGCCCTAAGCTGTATGAGCAAGTGCTGAAGGGCAATCCTTCAGCTGGTGATCTGCTGTGCCATATAACAAATATCTGCCCAGCCTCTTCTTTTAAATGTCCCATCCGTGCCCTGACTTCCTACAGAAAGGGCAAATGATGGGCTATCTCTGACCCTACTGCTGTCCCTGCCTCTGCTGCTGGGGCGCTTGCCGAAAGGGTGCACGACCCTGACCCTGGTGCTGCTGAGTCTGCTGGAACGGCCTCTTGACTCGGCCCGTACTGGTGCCTGCCCCAGAAGCATCTCTACTCCTCTTGGTCTTCAGCTCCAAGTCATCCTCAGCCCTCTGAGCGTCGCTCATAATCTGCTCGAAGGTCGCCTCGCGGTCACTTCTAGTCAAGGACTTGACTACCATGACCAAACCCTTACGGAACTTTTGTGCCTTCGCTGTCTCGGTCAAACCCTCAACAAATCTGTCCAGACAGCAGAACTCTGCTGCATACTCGTCCACCAGCATGCTTCCTTGGACGATCGCCTCAAACTGGTTCTCTAAAGCACTGAGAGCTACATCCGGGAAGAACTTCTTCTTGAAAAGCTTCTTGAAAGCCTCCCAAGTCAGTCCCGGTACTGCTATCCTCGTATCTGTACGGTACCAAGTAAGGGCAAGATCGAACATCTGGCTGCCCACTGCCTCAATCTGCATACTGGCTGGGATCAGTACCAGCCTGAAGATACCCTCAATGTGCTCAATCCAGTCGTCCGCATACAGGATCCCCTCCATACCTCAGAACTCCTTGGGCCGCATCCTCTGAAAGTCAATAATGGTGCCCGGCCTCGGATGCTGAGCCTACTCTGCCTGTGGCTGGACTTGGGCCACTCTGTCAACTGCCGTCATGGCCACATGGTGAGCATTCTCATTGCCCAACCTCATAACATCTGCCTGGCGGTGCTGTGCGTCTATCATCTCTCTGAAGAACGCAAACAACTGCGTGGCATCTACCGGTACAGAAGGTGGTGGAAGAGGTACCACCGGAACCACTGGGGTAACTCTCGGATCGATAGGAGTAAGAGAATCTTCGAGAGAAATTGATGCTCCCTCGACCGCAGGAGCGGCGAGTGGAGCGGTAGCGGTAGCGGCTGCCTGAAGTCGAGCAGGACGAGAGGTGGCAGACCTCTCGGTGGCAGCTGCTGAAACGGTGCGCTGAGACCGTGTCTTCGGAGGCATCCTGAACACAGATCAAAAGAAGTCAATACGGTGCAAGATATGATATCATTAAAGAAGGACAATAATATTGTAAAAGAAAACAATTTCAAGAAAGTTAAAGATAGCAAAATAAATTAGGA